>CM035444.1:87304019-87524019 GCA_020310875.1 Ceratopteris richardii
TGAATACTATGTCTATGGTGCAACTCCTCCTTGTTCACCTGCACGTCAAGTTCATGACCGGAAGAGGGATCATTATGAGATGATCTTTGATAAAACAGTATATGCTGGAAAACGTTTAAAGAAGTCTGGCTCGTACTCTAATCCATTTAATAATAAGTTAAATATTACTCTACAAGGCACACTTGAAAGAGTTTCCATGGAAAGAATGACATTAACGGGGAAAACTGTGACTGGGAAACAGACTTCACTGATTGACCTAAGTGCAAATCAGTTGTTGCCGAGACGATTCTCATCAATGATGCTTGCAACAGAAGTCAACTGTATATTATTGCAGCTGGTGTCTTTACAAGTAAGGGATGCACACATCGTTAAGCATCCTTCAATACTACCATCAGGGAACATGAAGGAATTGCCTCTTTGTTCACTTTCTAATGCAAGCAATTATACTGTCAAAATGAACGTGGGTATCCAGCAGGAGAAGAAGAGAAAGGACTGTATACCTTCACGTATAACAGGTGATATTGAGGAAGAAGTCATTGAAGAACCACGTGTGTCTCAAATCGGTGTATGGCATCCAGTAGGTGCACCGAAATCTCAAAGAGGATCAAACTCCATATCATGGAACGAGAATACACAAAGCAACTCCGTAGCAACCACACTAGATGCTGGAGCTGTGACAGTGCTTGAAAACTCTGCATCCTTTGCAAAGAATAACCACTGGAAAGAGCTCCTTGACACCCTTCCATTATTGATTCAACAAGGCTCAGTGCTATATGATATTACCCTTGATGGAGAGTGTGGTGAAGGTCCTCTTGGATGGTTGTCATGCCAGGAGCAGGAAAGGCTCAAGTCTGTTTGTGGTCCTGGTTCCATTCATGCTGGATGTGGAGGAATGCTGTCTGTTTCACACTTCCTGGACAATGCTGGTGTTGAACTTTTGGATCCTTTGACAAGTGAGGTAAATTTTCTTATGACTTGAAGGTGTTGAAGTTAGTTTCATGTACACAATAGTTGCTTTAGCTTGGAACATGACGCAGATATCAGCAGGATCAGTAGCAACAATCTTACAGTCTGATATGCGGATCGCAATGGCTACTGCATTTGGAGACTCTGTTCTTGATGGGCCACTAAGCTTGGGTGAATGGTTAAAAGGACGGGCTTTTATAAGTGACACATGTGGAGCAGATAGTGGGCTGAGTGACTCCAAGGAAATGGCTGGCACTGGCCTACCTGGCATTGTTGAGCCCATTACTCCTCCTCAATGCACGACTGGTCCAGCAGGACTAAAAATATCTGTACATGACATTGATAGCCAACCATGTGACACTCATCGCAATAACAATACTTGGGTTATGGAAGGTTCTTCACTTTCTGATGATGGTTGTACAAGGCGATACAGCCAAGAGACAGGTTCAATTGAAACAGATGCTTTAGTAGGCAGTGGTCGAGCTGGACCAACTATTATGGCACTTCCCATGCCTTCTTTGCTAGTAGGGTATGGCTTCACCTGTTTGGTTGTTTGTCTAAATCTTCACTCTTAATTGACCCCATCTTTTTAGTCTTTGCAGATATCAAGATGATTGGTTGAAAATATCATCTAGTACTCTTCATCTTTGGGAAAAAGCTCCATTTGAGCCATATGCAACAGCAAAGCCGGTAAATAATGAAGCGTGAACTTATTTTTGTTTGCGGATAATGATTTTTGGCTAATATGCAGTTATTGCTACTCTGCAAGGTCATTTATCACGTGATTTGTCCTAGAATCGAATCATTACTATTAGCAAGTGGTGAATACATGCAACAGCTAAGTTGTGGTGGGTTTCAATTTTTCATTTCGTCCAAGTGTGAGATAAGCACGATAATTGAACTTTTTACTGCATTTCAGGCCAGTTATTTACTGTTTCTTACGTCTCATTTGGATTCTTGCAGTGTACGATGCATGCATGCTTGGAACACACGTGGCGGCAAACACAATATCTGGACAAAGCAATCTCCTTCCAGCAGCTGGAAAAACTTCATTAACAGGCTTCTGGACTGTGGATTATCCTCCACAATCATCACAGCAAGGACAGTCTGATTCTCCATCTGCTTTGAATAACTTTGTAACAGGTTTTGGCAAAGATTGGAATCCACAAGAGTTTCTCAAATCACTTAGCAAATTATGCAAAACGCTTCCAGTGTCTGGAATTAACGCACCCCAGAGAGAGCATGAGACAGCCCCCTCACTCGTATGTATCATAAGAATTACAATAAATCTAAAACGTTTTTTGTTCCATGGCATGCACAGACAGATTTGTACATGGGCATAGAAATTGGTTTTGCATGAATGTGGATGTGTGGTACATACATGGACATGCTTTTGTTTCTTGTACACATATTTTGCAAGCATGTACGTGTATGCTTGTGTTCGTACTACAGCTCATGCTATTCTTTCTCTGTTTTGTAGAATACTGTTGGTATTAACACAATTTTTCTGTGCTCAGGCATATTATATTGTTTGTCCATCATCAGATCCAAATGTGGTGCTGCAAACTATGCTTGTTGCTTGTCAAAGCCTTGGGCATAATATTGCAATCTATGATAAGCAGCGCAAAGCAAATATATCTAGTCGAACTTCTTTAGGCTCAGCCTATATAGAGGATTCTACTGGTAACTGTGATCAAGGGATCATTGGATTCACAACCTCAAGAATTGTTTTACAGATATTAACCGCTGAAACAGTCTTAAAACCAACAAGTCCTATCTCATTGGATATGGATTCACTTAAAGAAGTCGCATTCAGTGTCTATAATAAGATAAGGCGCATATCTTGTCCATATCGCAACAGTGATTTTTCTGTACATAATACACAGTCAAATAGAAGTCGTAACTTAACTTTACAGAGTAGCCCAGCAGTGTCTGGCATGTGGAAAGATTTTAGCATGGGCAGAAGTACAGTAACTAGCACAAGCCTGTCTGGGCATGACTCTCTCCTCGAATCTGGCCCATTCCGTTCCAATAATTGGGATGCTGCATGGCAGCAGCAAGGAGTCTCAAATGAGATCACAACATCTAATCATGTACAGCAATTGCATGATAACTGCAAATATCTTTTTGAACCATTATATATCTTAGCAGAGCCTGGTAACCTGGATCATGGTGTTGGGGTTTCTGCATCACGATTCACAGGATTGGATGATGCTTCAGGAAGCACACTCACAGGGTCGAGTGAGGCTACCCATGGTACGATTGCTGACAGCGGTGCAGATTATGATGTGACAAGTGGTGGATCTCAGAAGCCAATGAATTTCCACTGCTGTTATGATTGGACAGAGGATTGGCAATGGCTAGTTTCAGTATGGACAGATGCCAGAGGAGAACTTTTGGATGTGCATTTGTTCCCTGCTGGAATTAATGGGCACTGGGATTCAAAGACTTTGCATGGTCTTTTTGTGCAAGTTCTGATGCATGGTTGCCAGTTGCTGACGATGGCTAATGGGACAGGTTCAAAAACTCGGGCTTTGGTTGTCACTCGCATTGGTACATTTTATGAAGTGGAGTGTCAAGGTAATTGTGGCAATCTTTCTATCCCTGCTTTACATATTTTTGGATTCTGTATAAATGATTAAACTTGATGATTTTTCATATATTTCCAGAATGGCAGAAGGCTATCATTACAGTTGGGAGTGGTGAAGTTCGAAAGTGGCCTGTTCAAATCTGGCATCAGCATTTGGAAAACAATGCTGTTGCAGGAAGCAGCATCTCGCTTCATGCCCAAGATGTGAGCTCGTTAGCAGAGAGAGCCATCTTAGGAGGACCTTCATCACCAGGATCATCTTCAATGTTTCTGTCCCGAAATAAGCCATCTAATTTTGGCAAGACTGAAATGGGTGGAGTTCCTGCAAGAAAACAGGCTGGGGGTGGGCTATGCCATGGACAAGGTGATGTATCCAGGGGAGGCTTTCACTGTGTGCAGAGCATAAGCTTTGTGACTGTTATTCTTGATCACACTTTACAAATTGTGGGGTTGCAAGATGTAGGGTTACAATCTGCCACTGGAATAGGTTCTCAGAATTCAGTTTCATCTGGTTGGTTGAACTCCAGCAGTGCGAGTGTGCTCACAGCTCTTGGGTCTGGAGTTGGAGTGGTAAGGACACTTGCAACGTCTGCAGCATCTTATATATTTGTGCCTGCTCATGGGTTACGGTTCATATCCGATTCCCCTTTGCGATCATCTACATGCAATCCTTCTGAGTTACCTATTCCTGAGCAAGTTGTACGAAAGTCTGGGCCTGCAGTAACTGTTGCATCAGCATTTGTTGTTTCCAAGGCAGTCCCATCTATAAGAACAGAGCTGAATAAGTCAACAGAAGAATGGCCGGCCACTTTGTTTGTAGGTTTGGTGGGTCACATGAGTAGCTGTGTGGGTCTCAACCCACAATCTATAGGACAAAATATACCTTTGGGAAATGATTCAATAATGAAAGCAAAACATACAAAACCATCATCCAGTGATGTAGGTAGTGCTGAAATGTCGGAAGCACATATGGTTATAGAATCAATAGCTGCAGAGCTGCAGGCATTGTCATGGCTATCAGCGAGCCCCACATTTCCCTTCAGACGATCTGCTTTACCCTTTCATTGTGATATTTTGCAGCGATTGCGCAGATTGTTGCAGTATGCTGTGAATGAAATGAATGAGCTATGTAATTTATAAAATCAGTTAGCTCATTTCTGTATGTATCTGATTAACTGTAGCTTTTTATTAACCAGATAGATGCTCGATTGGGAGCTTTATCATAACACCCAGATTCAGTACAGGAAGAGGAGCCATGTAATGGCAGTCCATCTTACCAGCCAATCAAATGGATCAATTATTGGTTCTCATGTTGTACAAATTATCTTTTCCCTATCATTGCTCCAGAGCAAGAGAAGATAAATCATCTTGTACACTAGAAACATCATCCATGTATATGGAAAAGATGTAAAGAATTGTGTAATAGTTTGTTTTGCTCCTCCTGGCTCTATTTGTTAATTTATCCGAGGAAGCTACAGTTATACTGTCTCAGCGAATTTGGGACTGAGTGCATCAAGTATATTATTATTAGGTGCACACTGGGTAGTCGCAGCAAATTTGGGACTGAGTGCAACTAATATACTTTTATTAGGTGCACACCGGGTAGTCCCTAAATACAATTGAGTTTTGGTCCCGTCGATGTAGGCCTATCATGTACATCTAATTTGCGTTTTTACTCCAAATTTTGCCTTCATGGGAACGCTTCTTATATATATACATGCATAAGCATATATCAAAGATACAAATCACAAGGATTTAATTGTTTATGATAATCTTTAAAGAGTTTCAAACTCTTCTCGGCATTTTGTAGCACTGTCAATCCTTCACACGAATTGATTACATCACTTCTACATTGTGTCATTGTTCATGTCTTCACACAAGAAGGTGAAATTGTGCAAAAGTTATTTTTGTGCCGCTGCCCTATGGTTGGGTTTACAATAATTCAAAACTGCACTGTTCCAAGTGGAACACTGAGAAAATAATTAGTTCTGCTGTTCATGTCTTCACACAAGAAGCGGAACTCTGCAAAAGCTATTTTTCTGCTGCCGCCCTATGTGAACACAAGGGATGGCGGAACAACTGCTTTTATTTTAACATAAATCTTTACAAATGCACAAAAAGGGATCAAAGAATTAAATCAAATACCTTTAACAATTATATAAACAAACATATCTTGTTATCGTACATTGCATTAAAATGAAACATAACATAATAGCTACAATACATCATGAAGATGATGGTGATGATGATACCATCTCCAAAAGCTTCAATTCCAAAATGCTTTTGAACATTTATTCTTGCTTGCTCTTTGAACATTATGCTTGCAATCCTATCTCATCGCTTTGAGCTGCTCCCAAGATCACTTGCATCTTCATTAGTGCATTGATCAAGGTCAATTGCTTTTTTTAATCCCATTTCATGTATCGCTCATAGCTCCATCAAGGACATGGATACTACTCCTTCATTCTCTTTTAATTGCCCATTATGACTTGCCAATTTTGCTTCTGCTTCTCAAACCCAAGCCATATCAAAAGCATCTCCATGACAAACGCAAATGTTATGGACGACAAGACATGCAACAACAAGATCTGACATATAACATAAACCCATATCTTATTCTTTTTAATAAGATTCGAAATCTTGCTTTGAATATGACAAAAGCTATTTCAATTGGCATCCTTGTATTTGATTAGATGAAATTCCAATGGTACTTGAGACGTGACAATCCTTCTTTATAATCTTTGAATGGGACTAACATGTATGGTTAGGAAGGATATGCACAATCACCAACCAAGCAATACTTACCTAGTTCATGTTTTGCACATTTGTCTTAATTCACGTCTTATGAAATTATGAGAATCATGCATTGATCTTGCGGATCCTACATCATAATTCCAAATAGAGCAATTGGCCACTATTGTTATTTGCAACAAGATAAGAGTGAAAACCTTTGCAAATGAAGTAATCAACATGGTTTTCACGTGGTGCAATTATAGGTATATGGAATCCATCTATTGCACCCACAACATAAGGTATTACTCTGATTGCCTCAAAATCTTTTCCTAACATTGCAAAATGGGACGTTGAAGTCCATCTAATGTACATGTCTCTATGACCGAATGCTACAATAGCTTTAATAAAATCGTATACAATACATGTGCTCTTTGAGCATCCAAAAGTGTCTCCTATTCCCAAAAGCTCATCTCTTGTTGCTACCCTTGTTAATGCAATAACTACTCGATATTGTATAGTGTCATGATAGTTTGTGGTTTCCTTTTGCGTAAAGGGTCCAAGCTTCCCACACAAATAATGGAATGTTTCCTTATTAATCCTCAAGCGATGTTTGAACATATTGTCTCTATAAGCATTCAAAAGATAGCTTTTAACAAAGCCATGCGGACGTGGGTATGCCCATGCTTACCTATTTTCATGACCCCTTCTTCAATTAATGGAAAATTTATTCATTATCATTGATCATGCCACACATTCATTTAAGTGAAACCAAGCATGTAGCATGATATGATGATGGTGGAGGCTTGACTCGTGAAGTAACTCTATCATAGCTAAAGCACATATCAATGCACAAATTAATACAACTTCCTTTGGCATGTCTATCAGAACATACAAAACAAAAGAAAAGAGGTATTTGGAATATAGAAAATATGCATATGCATACATCCAACATATGCATATTTATTAGAATCTACAAAAAAGAAAATACAAGAGATATTTAGAATATAGAAAATATGCATATGCATACATGCATATATCCAACATATGCGTACATGCAACATAATGCATATGCATACATGTAACATAATGCATATGCATACATGTAACATATGCAAATGAATATATGTAGCATATGCAAATGCATATGTAAATGCATACATGCAATATATGCTCATGCATATGCAAATGCATACATGTGACATATGCCCATGCATACATATTGCATTGATGCATAATGCAATATATGCATATTCATATGCAAATGCATACATGCATACATAATGCATCATTGCATAATTTAACATGTGCAATTGCATACATGCAAACATGATTCAAATGCAAACAAAATGTGAAAAATCTACAATTAGGATAACTTCAAATTTCATGAATAGGCCATTAGAACATGGTTCAAAAGAAATCAAATTACAATTCAAGTATTAAAACTATAGTCCAAGATACTAAACATAAGTTTTTCTTCCTAAAGAGATGAAACATGATAAGAAGGTGAGGATATTGGCTCATCCTCATGAAGTTCACTTCCACTTCGGCCATTGTCATTGGAAAGGTTAGCACTTGAAGATGTGTGTCTAAATGGAGTCAAAATCAGATAAATGTGATAGTACTCATCTACCATACCAAACCATTCGCACATTATTTTCCTATCATTGGCCGAAATGGAGTTATATGCCTTATCTTGACGCTATTGTTCCAACACGTTTGCCCACTTTTTTTGATATGCTTCACCATCTTTATCGAAGATGGGATAGATAAAAGCAAAATTCGTTGAAACTTTTGCCCATAAGTTGACCCTTTGCTTTGATGGGTTGTTGAACTCTTCACTTATTCTTCCTCATAAGTGAATGAGTCAGTCCAACCAATAATCCTTCCATTTGCTCTTCTTGTTGTCATATCCATTCCCTAAATCGATGATGATCTTTCTTTTTGTTGTTTTGTCTTTCTTTGCTATGGGATATTGTGGTTGAGGACTTTTCATCTTGCCTATCTTCTTTTCTCTTTGTTGACTTGCTATGTGGGGGCTTTGTTTGAGAGGCCTCCAAGGGTGAAGGAGTGGGATAACATGATGAATTTGATGTGTCATTTGCATTTACCTCACAAAAAGCAGGTGTAAATTCAAACGGAGGGGTAGGAGAAAGAGAAGTGGTTAACATGGCTTGGTATCCATGAGAAGGAATACAGAAATATGGGTGTGAATATACATAGCAATTAGGTTGATAAAGTGAGGATTGGGAGGACAATATTTTCTTCTTTCCCTTGTGATTCAAAGGAATGAGATATTTGAGAATCCATTACTTGAAATAGAAATAAAACTAATGAGTAACATATATATAAATTGAAATGAAAAGAAAAGGATAAACACAATGCATGTAGAACACTTTTTTCACTTGACCTTCACTCTAATTAACCTTAACAAAAAAATAGCAAAGAAAATTAATAAGTGCACATGCCGATACAAAACATAAAATGATATACAATTGAAATAAAAAACACCTCTACTATACTATGGATATTACTTTTGACTCTTCTCCTCTTCAAACATAGCATTGGGAATGAATTTCAGAGAAAAATGGTTTAAATAGAACTCTTGAAAATGTACATTGAAGGATATACTTTGGAAAATATGAAAAGTATACATTGGAAATATTTGTGAAGCCAGCAATGATATAATACATTATCTATTTTTGCTATAATATAAACATTGAATCTTTATGTTGACAAGTTGTAGCTTTAAATATTATTTAAAATAATGTAAAAACTTGAGTCAATCGGATGTGCTGCTTAGGGGCGGGATCTACCCCGGAGTACTAATTTGTGGAGTTTGTACCCTGACCTAGAAATGACAAGACAAAAGAGACTTTATTCTCTCTAAACAAACACTTTTATGTGGTTGCCATACATAGGATTAGAGGGGTGGTGCAACTCTACTGCCACCGAGGCTTAGTGGTTTGCTTTTTTTATCCAATCCTTAAAGATTAGATAGGAATATTAGACCAAGTATATGGAACATCAACATGCCTTTCTTAGTCATAAAAGAGGGCATGCTTCTAGATGTTGTTCTTAGGTATTGTCACACACAACAACTCATCATTAGGATAAATTAATAGAAGTTTCTTTTTGAATGAATAAGTAACAAGATATCTAGTTTGATAAAAAATGGAGTTAGCTTTCTTCTTTTTTCTAGCCTTTTCATGCACATTGGACACATAGGAGAATATATGTGTGTGCACATGCATGCATGCACACACACAAGCATACATATGTGCTTGAAAAATATATGCACACGCATACCCGTGCAGAGAGACACATTATGTAAACAAGCGGATATAACAAATGTACCAGAATGAGTGGACATTGATTTTGAGACATGCAACTATTTATTTTGAGTCATTTGGCTTTCACGAGAGGGGTGTGATTCAAGCTCTATGGTCTGCTCTATTAGGGAACCTGTCATCTACATCTAGTGGTGGAAAATGAAACTAGTCCTCTTCGAGGATTAGTGAGCTTTGAGGTGCTCGTGTTGAAATTTGTTGTCAATGGTAAAGGCCATGTGTGCTGTGGCATGTCGAACTTAGGGTCATCCATACCTAGTCTCTATTACTAATGGGCCGTTAGGGTTTACTCATTCCTAATAGATGTTGATGTTCAATCCTTGCTTGTGTGGGATTCGGGGGATTCCATGGGTGTTACACCATTCATTGTACTTTCAATTAACTCAAGGTATCAAGAAGAGTAGATTGCAAGATCAAAATTCCTTTCATAAAAAAAAATCAAATTGATTAATAATGGGCATAATTAGCCACTTGTTTATTGTGAAGCAACCATTTCTTTCAAATTTTACTTGCACATAAATTTTAGGCTAGAAAGGTTACCACTAGGAAATAGTCAATTGCATACATAATTATGATTAAATTATCATTCAATCTAAGGGTTAAACCTATAAATCTTTCTTTGACCTCCATGGTGGTATTGATTTTCTAAAATGCAATTGCTAAAAATGCTTCAAGACCTCCGATCTCTCTCTCTCTCTCTCTCTCTCTCTCCTCCAAAAAAGCCAAAACCACATACGCGTGCATGTGCGGTTACTTCTTTTATGTGTACATTACATTTGACTTGCTAACTTCCTTTACTTGTACACCAAATTAAATAGTATCAAATATGTTGATATATTTAGGTAGTGATGTGTGTGAACACTCTAGGACCACCGGGGCACTTTTTTCCCTATTTAGGAGGTTTTTTTCCCCCAGCTTGTATATACACCTATTGCCCTAACTACTTATCTCTGTACATTCTCTAGTAATACATTCAGTATTGTGTGTTGTGCTCCTAGCTTCTTCTTCTTCCTTGTGCTGTTCGCGTGCTTCCGCAGACGTCTAAATCCAACAATTGGTATCAGAGCAGGTCGTCCCTTCATCTAGGGCGCCATCGACACTCCTCCATTTGCAATCTCATAATCGCACGAATTTTGGTGAGCATAATCAGTGTGTTTTCGAGATCAAAACTACTTCGTTATGTGGTGCCGAAATTGCGATCTGAGCTCGTTTCGGCCTCCGAACGCACTATCACAGTGCTTGTGCAGGCTATTTCATCTTTTTGTGCCAAAGGTATATACGAGTTTCTGTTCGCTAGTATAAGCGTCTCGAAGTCTACTACAGGTCTACCAAAATTCGTCTAGGCAATATAGTTCAACTTTTTGAGATACAGTCAATTTTCTGCATCAAGGTATTTTAGTCACCGGCCATGGCTGAAAGCAGTGATGTATTCCGTATGCTGGCTGTTGAGGATAAGTTGGATGGTACCAACTACCCATTATGGGCTTATATGATGCGACATGTATTGGTTGCAAAAGGATTGTGGAACATTGTGTAGGGTGTTGAAAGACATCCTGTTACACCTGTAACAATAAGTACTGCAAATACAGGTGTTGGAGTTGATGGAGATGACGTCAAAGATGATATTGTGCAGATTCTTGTTCGTGCTTCTGTTTCTACTGCACCTACTCCAGAGCAGATTCACTAGGATGGTAGAGATGCCCAGGCACATGCATTGATAGCTTTGTCTGTCAAACGTGTCATTATTCGTCATATTCGCTCTTGCAGAACAACTAAGGATGCTTGGGATACACTTACCACGTTGTACCAAGCTAGGAATGAGGCTCGTGTTGCTTACCTCCGAAAACAGTTGGAGAGTGAGCACATGAATGAAGGTGATTCTATGGAAAATTTCCTAACAAAGATCAAAGACTTGAAGGAACAGTATATTTCTGCTGATGAGGTTATACCAGATAGCTCACTTGTGCAGACCGTTCTGAATGGTCTTCCTGATTCATATCAGAGTTCTGCTTCTACTCTTCGGTTGATGATGAAAGGCAATCGAAATGCCTTGTCATTTGAGGAGTTAGTCTCTGTTCTGTTGCAAGAAGATCAGTCCAGGTAGAACAAGTCCATTATTCGTGTTGCAAATCAAGCTTTTCTGGCTAGTCAGAAGGGAAAGGAAAATGGAGTTCTTCTACTAGTAAGCAAAAATCTGCAAATGCTGCACACTCGAAGAACCAAGACAAAGATGAGAAAAAATCAGAAAAGCAGAAATTGTTTTGTAAGTACTGTAAAGGGAATGATCATATCATAAAGAACTGTCCAACACTGGCTGCAAAAGAGGCAAAGAAGAAAGAGGCAAAGAAGAAAGAGGCTGGAATGGTTGTTGCAGAAGCCTCTACACCAAAAACGGAGTCTGCTAATCTTGTGCAGGAAGAAGAATGGGTGTTCACTACTGTTTGCAGTTTTGACCCATCTTCTCATGAGCAGTGCATGTTTGCAGTAGACTCAGATAGTTGGTACTTTGACAGTGGGGCGACCAAACATATTACCTCGCAGCGCAGTTTCTTCTCTTCACTCGAGCCTACCCCTACAGGGAATATTGTTACATGCACCAACAACTCCTCTTATCCTGTTATGGGAGTTGGTAAGATCATTTTGACTATTGCTGATGGTAGTTCTTTCACTTTGTCAGATGCTTTATTTGTGCCAGGGATCAAGAAGAATTTGTTATCAGTTTTTGCGTCAGCCAAGATTGGCTTGGTAGTGAAATTTGTTGATGATAGATGTATAGTTCATGATCTGTCAAATGGCGATGTTATTATTGCTTCTGGCATTTTATGTCGTGGGCTATATAAGCTCATAGACTATGAAAGATCTGAAAATGATTTCGCATGTGCAGTAAATGATTCTCAGACTATGTCAGATGCAAAGCTTTGGCATGCACGCTTTGTTCATTTGAATTTTGCTAGTTTGCTATGCCTACAGAAATCTGAAATGGTGTCCTCTTTGCCCAGACTTGAGGCACCTGGAAAACATGTTTGTGAAGGCTGTATTTTGGGCAAAATGCAGTGTTCCTCCTTTCCAAAAGATGGTTCAGTTCGGGCTACACAGAAATTGCAGCTTGTACATAGTGATGTCTGTGGTCCTATGCAGACACCCTCTTTTGGAAATTACCTTTACTTTGTGACTTTCATTGATGATTTTTCCAGGCATGCATGGGTATATCCACTCAAAGCAAAGTATGAAGTGTTCATGTGCTTTAAACAATTTTTGGTTTTGGCTGAAAATCTGTCAGCATGTAAAATGGGCATCCTCCGTTCTGATCCAGGGGGGGAATATATGTTTTCTGATTTTAATGCATTTCTGACTGAACCTGGGATAAAACACCAGTGTACAGTGCCGTATACACCTCAACAGAATGGAGTTGCTGAACGAAAGAACAGGTCACTCATGGAGATTGTGAGGTGCATGGTCAAGAGTCAGGCTTTACCACATAGTTTCTGGCTTGAGGCTGTCATGTGTGCAGCATATGTACTGAACAGGTGTCCTGCTAAAGCGCTGCAGTCTATCACTCCATATGAGGCTTGGCATGACCACAAGCCATCTGTTGCTTATCTTCATGGTTTTGGTTGTTTGGCAAGGAAGTAAAATGTATTTTTGTTGGGTACAATTCTGAAAGTAAAGGTTATTGTCTGTATCATCCACAGACTAAACACATTCTGGTTAGCCGTGATGTTGTCTTTGTGGTATATGCTATTCAACCATTGCTTTCATGTACTAAGGAGACATCTGTTAGCTCCAAAGACATCTATGATACTTTGATGCCTCTTTTTACAGGTGGACAGTCTAGTGCTGGTCCTAATGAGGCAACTTCTCAGCCTTTGCAAGTTTCATATGATGATGCAGATCTTTCCATTTCTGACGCACATTTACATGATGCACTTGTTGATGAGAGAGCTCATATTGAGCAGGCAGAAACTATGCCAAAATGTCTGGTGTAGACTTTGCGTGACAGCAAATTAGATGCACCTTTGTCATATCCTACTCGTTCAGGCTCTCATAGTGGCTCCTTTGCATCAGATTTCTATGCTATGGCTGAGTCTAGTCTCTCTGATGAGAATGAGCCTGTTTCTTTTGATGAAGCACAGAATTCAAAAAATTGGATGGCCGCTATGCAATCTGAATATGATGCTATAATGAAGAATGGTACATGGTCTTTATGTGACTTGCCTCCTGGCAAGAAGTCCATTGGCACTAAGTGGGTATACAAGCTGAAGCGTAAACCTGATGGTACAGTTGACAAGTATAAGGCTACGCTTGTTGCAAAGGGTTATGCATAGGAAAGAGGCATTGATTTTGATGAGACCTTTGCACCTACATGCCGTATGACTACTGCTCGGAGCATTTGTGCACTTGTCGCCCATCATGGTTGGAATGTACATCAGTTGGACATTAAAACAACATTTCTGAATGGTGACTTGCATGAAGAAGTGTATGTTTTTCAGCCCCGTGGCTTTGTGCAAAAAGGGCATGAAAACCAAGTGTGCAGGTTAAAGAAGGCATTATATGGTTTAAAGCAAGCACCACATGCTTGGTATGAGAAGATACATGCCTATCTGGTTGCACATGGTTTTGAGAACAGTCCAACTGAAAGCACCTTATATGTTAAGCGCGCTAATGATGTGCTTCTGATCATTGTTGTTTATGTTGACGACATGCTGCTCATTGGTCCTATTGAGAAGCATATTGCTCATTTCAAGGCTGATTTGCATGCCTCATTTGAGATGTCTGATTTGGGGCACTTGCATCACTATTTGGGCATTCAGTTTATGCAAGTTGATGGTGGAATGGCTTTGTGTCAAACGAAATATATTGACACATTATTGCAGCGTTTTGGCCTTGCAGATTGTAAGCCTATTGCCACTCCTATGGAGACAGGTTTACGATTGAGTCTTCATGATGTTGGAGATGCATTTGATGCTGTTCTCTATCAGCAGGCTGTTGGATGCTTGATTTACTTATGTATTACTCGGCTAGATATTCAGTTTGCTATCTCACAGATGAGCAGGTTTATGCATTGCCTAGGAGTCACACATTGGAAGGCGGTTAAGCGCATCTTTCACTACTTGAGTGGTACTCGGCTACTTGGGTTGTTTTATCCCGGGGGGGATCACTACCGCCAGATTTGCATGCTTTTTTTGTCTCAGATTGGGCTTCTTTCTATGGCACTCATGTGTCCACCAGTGGTTTTTGCTTCATGCTTGGTAGCTCATGTATATCTTGGTTGAGCAAGAAGCAGTCTACTGTGGCCACTTCCAGTTGTGAGGCTGAGTATAGGGCAGCTTTCACAGCGACTGTTGAGTGTGTGTGGCTTAGACGCCTTATGGCTGATTTGGGTGTTGGTCAGTCTTCTGCCACCACCATCTTCACTGACAGTCAGAGCGCATTGGCAGTTGCGAGGAACCCTGTGTTCTATGCTCGCACTAAGCACATTGAGGTGCATTATCACTATGTCAGGGAGAGGTTCTCTCTTGGGGAGATCAGCTTGGCATATGTGCCCACACAGGAGAACATTGCAGACCTTTTCACGAAGGCTCTACCTAGGGAGAAGTTGGAAGCTTTCCGCAAAGCTTTGGGTATACTTCCTTTTGGGGAGTAAGTTCCACATAGGTTGGCACTTCCTTATACATGAGTGCCAACTACTTGTTCACCGCATCACTCCCAGGGGGGATTTGTTGATATATTTAGGTAGTGATGTGTGTGAACACTCTAGGACCGCCGGAGCACTTTTTTTCCTCTTTAGGAGTTTTTTTTTCCCCCGGCTTGTATATACGCCTATTGCCCTAATGGGTTACTTATCTTTGTATATTCTCTAGTAATACATTCAGTATTGTGTGTTGTGCTCATAGCTTCTTCTTCTTCCTTGTGCTGTTGGCGTGCTTCCGCAGATGTCTAACTCCAACAAAATAAATTTTGCACTTAATAAATTAAGGGTCCATGGGTCTTTCGCTACTAGGGCATTTTGTCCCAAATATGAAAAATTATTCCCATTTGGATTCTAGTTGAAATATAAAACAAATGATGAAAGATACTCAATATGATGATTTCATGATCAATTACAAAGAGAACAATATCAAAATAGTAGAAAAGCATGCTCTAAATAAAATATAATTGCGAATTGTAATGTAAATGAATGTGGCGGAGGATGGGAGAGTTGCATGATCTTTGGTACAATGAACATAGAAAAACATGGACATTTTGATCTCTATCTGTATAGGACTGCACTTCTTTTTGAAGATTCTTGGTTTCATCTTGCAAGTTATGATTCTCGTTCTCTAAGTTGTTGATATGTTATCAAAGTCTCCTTAATTCTTGGTCGAGCAATAGATAAAGAGATGCTCTTATTTTATTGTACTCACGCAATTCATGTGCTTAAGGTGATGCTCAAGAGGATTTTGGGAATGTATGGTCATAGTGCTAATGTGAAGAGGATCTAATAGTTGAGTATGCTAGAGAATAAGGAGGAGCAGAAGATGCAAAAGTGAATCTTGAGATTTTAGTTGGTTATTAGTGCTAATAGGAAAAGGGTAGTGGGAAGGATGATTGTAGGAGATGGTTGATAAGTAGTAATGTTAGAAATAGGTGTAGGTACTAGAGGAACATGGATAAGGGTAGGGGATGTGGGGGATGAGTATGGGTGTCAATAGTGGAGATGAAGCTGGAAAAATGGATGATTACTTGATTAAGATGGCTTGGTTGCATGTTCTCGATCTTCAATCATGGGATTGATGACTCTTTTGAGAATCTCAATTGAAACATGTTGGTGTTCGAGAGGAAGTTGCATATTGGGTACATCAAAGAGTTGTGGAAGTGCTAGTGGGAATGTGTGATGTCGAAGTACATGAACGAGGAGCACAGGAGGATGGTATGGGGATATTTTCATGCTATGCAAAGAAAAACATTGAAGTCACATAATCAACAAGGAATGGACATGAAATGGATGTGTTGTGTTGTAATTGTATAGTCAATCCCTTTTTATGCTCTAAAATGGATGTCTCCATGTGGTGCTGGTAAGGGTATTACATGCCATTAGTGAAGGAGTATAATGCATCATAGAGAGGCATTTTGTGAAGGGAAAGTTTGGTATCCATTAAAAAAACATAATATAATATTTGCTGGTGTGTAATATATTCTGTCCTATGAGAAACTTGTTCAAAATCAAAGAGCTTAATGCAATCACTAACCACTTTGCCAAAAAGTTTTTAAGAAGTAGAAATTCTACTTAACTGTTTTATATGTTGCACATGCCATGCCCTTGACCATAAGAGGTAGTTGATTTGATGTGCATGGAAGTTTGGAAATACCATAAAGAAATATGTCATTTCTTTAGTGTAAATCTTCTTGGGTGGGAATCAAGTCATCGATTTCTCAAGCTCTTTCATGTTGAATAAATTAGTCAAGGTTTTAGTAGAAGAGAATCGTGGACCACTAGTAGTAGTATGATCTCCATCCTTTTCATTGTAATTTTAATTGGAGTTGGTTAGTGATGATCCTTCTTCACAAGGTTTCTTGTAAGGTTGATTTCAAGAATGATAGTCTAATGAAGAGGTCTTCTAAAGTGATGAAGGTTGATGCATAAAAGAGTCCATGGTATAAAGGGACATACATATAGTTGCAAGTAATGATGGAGTGATGGTGAGGGAGGATATATATAAGACAACGCTTGGAGGGGAGAGATAGAGAAAAGGTTGGTTGGCTAATTGAGATTGTATGGTCTTGGTTGAAAATTTACCAATTAAAGATGGACAAGGAGGGCTTTTTGGATGGATGATGGCGAATCTAAATGATGAGATTGATAGGGATCTTTTTTTCTACTTTTTAAGATACAACCAATTTTCCATATTAGGGTATTTAGTCAAGGTTCATGACCGAAAGCAATGATATATTCCATATGTTGGCTATTGAAGATAAATTATATGGTACTAATTACATACATGATGCATCATGTATTGATAGCAAAAGGGCTACCTAATATTGTGCAGGTTTTGAAAAACATCCAATATCAGGTGCAAACAATGTTATTGAAGGTGATATAGATGGTGTTGAAGATGATGATCTTCGATTGTTTCACTACGATTCCTATTGAACCTACTATAAAGCAAGTTCGTTGGGATGGAAGAGATGCAAATGCACATGCTTTTATATATTTTTCTATCAAACATGCAACTATCCTTCATATTCACTATTACAATACAATAAAAGATGCTTAGGATACTTTTATATTATATCAAGCAAGAAATGAGTCTCATGTTACTTATCCTTCAAAACAATTGGAGAGTGAGCATATGAATGAAGGAGATTCAATGGAAAGTTTTTTGACATGAGAATGATCTTTCTAAATCACATTACACAATAAGGCGAGATGTTATCACATGTGATAATATTCCTTGTAGGGACACACTCAAGTGAAGTGAAGAAACTATGCTGCGAGGTAATATATTTGGTTGCACCACTATCAAAGTACCAATCATACATGTCTACTATAACATACACTGCTTATAAGAAGATGGTTCATATCTGCAAACAATAGTAAATACCCATTATTCATTTTGAACAAGATTAGCAAACTCTATTTTAGGTGTGGAGACCTCTACAACAACCATTCTAGCCTCTCTCTTCTTTGCCACATTTGCAACTAGTTTAGGACAACTCTTTTTGATAAGATAAGAAATCTTGATATGTGACATGCATAATTGAGATGTTTTTTTGGACTAATCGTCATGAAAAAAAACAAAAATCAACTCCTCAAATGTTAAGGCATTTGGATTATGTTTCATTAATAATTGAAATATAGAAGAAACTCTGATAGGAATGTGGAAGAACATTAAGAACAATCTACATAAGTGAATAATTGATGGCAATTCTTTCACATTTTTAGATGCCTTATATGTGCCATGGATCAACAAAAATCTGTTATCATTTTTTGCATTAGCCAAGATTGGCTTGGTTGTCGAATTTGTTGATAATAGATGTACACTTCATGATCTCTTGAGTGGTGGTGTTATTATAGATTCTAGCATTTTATGTCATAGGCTATATAAGCTTATAGACTAGGTGGAATGTGTGAATGATTCAGCATGTGCAATTCATGATTCTCATGCTATCTAAAATGCAAAGCTTTGACATGCATACTTTAGGCATCTAAATTTTTCTACTTTGCTTCACGTACACAAATCTAAAATGGTATTTTCTCTATCCAATCTTGTAGCACCTTCTTAATATGTCTATGAAGGTTGTATTCTAGGCAAAATGTTATGTTCCTTCTTCATAAAACATTCTATGCACCATTCCTCCTTACCAAAAGATGATTGAGTTAGAGTTGCTCATGCATTGTAGCTTGTTCATAGTGATGTATTTGCTCCTATTAAGACACATTCATTTGAGAATTATATATATTTTGTGACTTTCATTCATGAATTCTTTAGGCATGCAATGGTTCCATCCATAGAAAACAAAATCAAAATGTGTTTATGTGCTTTAAATAGTTCTCGGTTATGGCTAAAAATTTTTCAACATATAAAATGGGCATCCTCTATTTTGATGGAGGAAGGGAATATATGTCTTTTGAGTTGAATGCATTTTTGGATGAGGGTGGGATAAAACATCAGTGCAAAGTGCCACATACATATGAACAAAATGAATTTCTGAAAGGAAGAACATATCTCTCATGGAAATGATGAGATGTGAGGTCAAAAGTTAAGCTTTACCACATAGCTTCTGGCTTGAAGTTGTTATGTGTGCAACATGTGTACTGATTAGGTATCCGACTAAACTATTTCACTCTATCACTACATATGAGGCTTGGCTTGTTCGCAAGCCATATATTGCTCATTGACATGTTTTTGATTGTCTGGCATATGCATTAGTGTCAGAACAACAATGTTAACAAATGAATGATAAAGCAGTGAAATGTATTTTTGTTGGGCACAATTTTGTGAGCAAAGGATATTATACGTATCGTTCACAAACTAAATGCATTTTGATTAGATGTGATGTTGTTTTTGTGGAAAATGCAATTCAACCCTTACTTTCATTTACCAAGGAGATATCAATTAGCTCGAAGGATGTGTATGACACTTTGCTACCTCTATTCATAATTGAACAATCAAGTGTTGGTCCAAGTGAGGAAATTTCTCAAACCTTTACAGAATTTGAGAGATAGCAATTTAGATGCATCTTTGTTATTCGTCGTGATGCGAATGAGCCTATTTTTTTAGATGAAGCACAAAATTCAAAAAATTGGATGGCTATTATACAATTAGAATGATGCTATTATGAAGAACGATACTTGTTTTTTTTAATGTGATTTTTATTAGGAAAAAAGGTGATTGGCACTAAATGGGCATGCAAGATAAAACGTAAGCGTGATGGAACAATTGACAAGTATAAGGCTAAGCTTGTTGCCATAGGTTATTTTTTTTAATATAAAGGAAGTTCGGCATTAGCCTACTCTCCCGGACTTGAATTAAATAAAGAAAGAAAAGTACAAGAGAAGGGGACTAGTGCCCACGGGACCCCCCAAATCCCACAAAGTAGGGGAAGTTTTAACAGAGCTTAGATGGCGTTACAAAGAAGGTTAATCACCCTCTCGTCACCCTCATGCGGGGCCCACTTGGGTTTAAGCTTGTTATTGATCCAAAGGAGAACTTGGTGATGCCTGAAGGGGGGGGATTTCTTGCAGTTAACAATCCTTTTGCCAAGGAGGAATAATGATTTCTCAATTGACCACTCCTTGGGGGAGTCACCGAAGTTGAGAGCACATCTTTCACGCCAGATTTTCCATAGGTCCTCCCCTCTGATGGCGTTCCAGAGATTCGCGGAGCAGCCGATCGCTTCTCCCAGCAGGGCTTGCTGCCAACTAAGATGTTTCTGAAGTCTAATTTTCATTCCAACCGTCTGCTAGAGTCTGTTGGAGTTGGGGCAGGTAAAGAAGATGTGTGGGACATCTTCGATAGCCCGGTAGCAGCATTTGCACCAAGGAGAAATCGCACAAAGTTTGCTAGCCTTAAGGTTGGTCCAGATTCCATGATGAAGAATTTGCCATAAGAGGACATACTTTTTGATTTCTATGAGGGGGTGCCAGATAGCCATGAACTTCATGTCTCACCGAAGCCGCGTCCATGACAGGCACCACTTCTTGTTGAGCTTAACCTGATAGTCAATCGTTTCTTTGATGTTCGGGATTTTTGATAGGCTATTCCCATTGTGCCATTTGAGACCAAGCGAGCTTGATGTGTCGTGTCCCATGAGAAGGCGAGTTTTGTGTCGATCCCAGGCGAGACATCTGCTTTGCAAAGTGTTCCATTCTTCGTACGAAATGTTGACACGAGGGTCAATATCCTCGAAATTGATCCAGCGGTTGGTGTCATGTTTCCAGAGATGTTTCCATTTTTTGAAGCCTTTGTTCCATAATTTCTTGGCATTTTGAATGTTCCAAGGTTCCACCCTCCGGATGCCATGGATCGGAAACCAAATGGAGTCGTTTTGTCTGATACCGGCTGCCCACTTCCAGTCTTCACTAATTCTTGTGTAGCTTTTGACTTTATTCCAACTCTTCCATAGGGAGCATACGAGATTAGAGCCTTTCGGGAAGACGGGGGCTGGGGAAAACAGCAGAGTCAAGATGTCGAGATTCTTCCAGTTTGGGAAACCCATGAGAGCCAACTCGTTCTTGTTTCTGAAGATCAACTTGGCCCACGAGGCCTCCCCATTGCTCCAAGCCTTAATCATCCATTTGGCAGCCAGTTTGTTAGCCATGCACCCAATGTCCAGGATACCAAGTCCCCCACAATCTCTAGGGCTAGTGCAGATGGACCATTTGATTTTAGGCACCCCCCTTCTATTGTGATTGCCCGTCCAGAGGAAGTTTCTACAAATACTATCCAGTTTGGACAGATCTTGCTCTTTCGGTCTCCAGCATGAAAGGAAATAAATGGTAGAAGAAAAGAGGAATGTGTTGATAACCATCGCACGACCAGCAAGATTGATTTGCATACCTCTCCAATAGTTAAGCTTGTTTTCGAGTTTGGCCTGCACCCAGTTCCACCGCTGTTCCATAGAGATGCCAAACCCCAAAGGGATCCCAAGAAGCCGAAAAATTTGGCCCTACAGAATGATTTGACAGCCATGATCAATGAGAAGGCTGGGTTGAGACCCCACAGTAGCTCTAAAGGCGGTCTTAGTGGTTGATTATGGATCCAGAGGCTTCACAAAAGGTAGCAAGACACCTCCAGAACGTCTCAAGGCTGGCACTATCATTGTGAACAAACGCGTTCATATCATCGGCAAAAAGTCTCATGGTGATCTGACTATGGTCGTGAGGCAATCGGAGGCCTTTGATATTACCAGCTTCCACCTGGTGCGCCACTAGCTTGCTAAGCCCCTCTGTGGCGATGGCAAAGAGAAGGGGAGCCAATGGGCACCCTTGTCTGATAGATCTTCTAAGTTTGATCACCTTCGAAAGTTTGCCGTTAACGTTAATTTGGGTCGATGCGTTTCCGAGAAGGGTCGCGATCATCTTGGTGAATTTATGACTACAACCAAGATCTTGGAGCGGCTGCAGAATATAGTCCCATTCAAGCCTGTCATAGGCTTTATCAAAGTCAATCTTGAGGAAGACCACATCTTGTTTAGACTCATTTGCCATAGGTTATGCTTAAGAGAGAGGCATTGTTTTTTATGAGAAATTTATTCCCAAATGTTGAATGAACACTATTCATAGCATTTGTGCATTAACAACTCATCATGGTTGGAATGTACAACAGTTGGATATTAAATTACATTCCTGAATGATGATTTACTTGAAGAAGCATATGTAGTTTAGCCCTATAGTTTTGTGAAAAAAGGGACATGAAAACAAGGTGTGGCATTTGAAAAAGGCGTCATATGGTTTGAAATAAGCACCATGTCCTTGATATGAGAAGATACATGCCCACTTGCTAGCACATGGTTTTAAGATCAATCGAGCTGAAGGCACCTTATCTATTGAGCCTGTAGATGCACTTCTAATCATTGTTGTATAGGTTGATGATGTACTTTTCATTGGTCCTAAAAAAGGGAATGCTCTTGGAAGAAGCCTATATAAAGGCCAAGTTCTCACTTGTACAAGAAACTTTTCGTTGAATAGAGTTTGAACTCTCTTCTTGCAAAACTAGTATTTATGGTTCTCCATGCATTTTGAGTGGGTTCTTGATTGTGGGTGTGTGACACATGCTTTAGAGTTATGGAAGTGTTATCTACCTTTATTGCATCATTTTGAAGCATTTTGATAAGTCTAAGCAGTTGTTTAGTTGATTTAAGCTATAGAAGAAGTATTTCCACATGATTGTGAGCTTTGTATAGGGGCTCTATACCTTCTTTTCTTGTATTTTTTCCTATTCTTAGAACTTTTTGAGAGATTTGAAATGAGATATTGCGTGCATCAAATGGATCAATAATGAGGAAGATATTATCATTCTAATGATTTTGCCTTGATCCAAGCATTGGATATATATATGCACCTTTGGAAACATCGGATATACATGCATCGTTGGGAGCATAACATATTCTTGTGCATTAGATAGAAATGGGTTTGGAAGCATTCGGATATGCATGTATCCTAATCCATAATGCATACACAACTTGTCACAAGCTTGAGCTTGGAATAATTCTTAAATGTCATCGAGAGCTTTGAAATGAGCTATTCCATGCATCAAATGGATCAATAACAAAGAGGATATGAGCATTTTGATGATTTTTTATTGTTCCAAGGATTGGATTAATATGATCACCTTTGGAAAAATTGGATATACATGCATCCTTGGGAGCATCAGATATGCATGTGCTGTAGATAGAATTGGGCTTTGAAGCATTGGCTATGCTAATAAAGGAGTGGAGTCTTCTACTTTGCAATCTCTCTTGTGATAATCCTTGTGCATCTAAGATCATCCATCCGGAAAGGATTGTGACACTTGGGACTTGTTCTTGTGGAGTTGAGGAATGAAATCACAGTGGATCTTCTTTGAGGCTATCATGAGGATGTGATTTCATTATTCTACTTGAGGCTTGTCCACATCATCTACTTTTGTTGTCAACTCCAACTAGGTTGAGGTCTACTCTTCACAGATTAATAGAATAGAAGTGTGTGAGTGCACTTAAAATATGAGATGACACCTTTTGGCACTATTTCCAAGGAGAGCAAGGATCATGCTTAGGTAATTTATATGATGGAAATCGCGGTCATGCAAGAGTATTACTCATAAAGATTGCCAAACCTTTCAGATTCAACGGATCGACTTTCTTCTTTAAGTATGAGATAACTTGACACTCTTGGAATCTAGAATAGAGGAAGGGCCTAGTCTAGAGCATGATGATAGATGTTATCTTGGAGGATATCTGGAGAAAGAAATATTGGAATTATGTAAGAAGCTTATTGAAGTTGCTCAAACTACGCTAGAAAAACGAATCCCAACCATTCCAAAGATGAGAACTTCAGAGAAGACAATTCACGAATGCTTAAAAAGTTTTAATTCCAAGCAAGCAAAACAAGAACTACCCATATCATTTGAAGAAGAATTAGGCATTAGGAAAAAAGGTGAACCCTGGATGGGCCTTTTAGCTCAAGGAGTGATTAGTGATGGACCAATCAGAAGAGGGTGGTGGCCATAGTCTATACCCTATAAAATACTAGGCTGAAGGGGGAAGAGGGGACAAGATTCCTCTATGTTCAGGGTTGTCTTCTAGAGAGAGAAGAAATCTCGTAATCAGGCTGGGCCCAAAAATTCAAAATTTTTTAAAAGTTGTAAAACTCATCATAATACCATTAAATGACCTCCATATCACTTTTCAGGGTCAAAAGTGCTATTTTTGACTTCTAATTCAAAATCCGTGCATGTTTGTGGACTAAAAAAGTGACTTTTTTCAAAATGACTCAAAAAACTCTATTTTCCCTCTTCAAACTCCCATTTTCATACCCAAAACCCAAAAAGTCATATTTTTCACCTCTATTCCCTCCATACCATACAACAGAAGCATTGTTTCTCCTCCTACCATTCTCCCAACTTCTGCAGCAATGACAACAACTCTTACTCCCATGGAAAGCTCCAGAGCTCGTAGGAGACCAAAGGACGAAGTTCACACAATGACGTGCCACAACATCAAAACAATGGAAGGAAGTTGGCTACCACAAGAGTTTTGCAAAGGTGCATGGGTGTACATGCAGCCATCTAGACTTGGTCCTCATCGTGTTCGAGATCGTGGAAATTTGGATCTTCATTGGAAAGGTAAGCTCTTAGGCTTCAAGCAGCAAACACATGGTGGGATGGTTGCTATTGTACAACATGTCTTCACAGTTTCAACCATGAAGTTAGAAAACTCCAATAGAATTAGATATCCAATCCATTGTGAGTATTTCTATTTTCTCAATGCTTCATGGTGTTAAATGTCTTAATTACTCATCTCATATGTTTTTCATTGCTACAATCATATTTCCTTCTAGTTTAGTGGAAGAGCAACCACTTCATAGTCTCACAGGAACTTTCAAAGCATTACATGCAGACATTGGGGCATTAGTGTTTCCAGATGTACCTCCTGCTAAACTTATTCGTGAAAGGATCTTCTTTTACACTCACAAGTACATTGTTCCTTCCACAGATGGTGAATATGGAAGGTTGGAGATTATCAAAGTTGACTCTCTTCTTAGTTTAGAGTGGCCAAAACCTGATTTTTGGTCCATATCATCTTTCAAGCGTAAGATGGTGATGGACATACATAACTCTTTGAAATTCACACGAGTATCTAGATCAATAGGTCTTCATTGGACTCTACCAATCCATTGCTTTGTTTTCATATTTCAAGGCATTCCTTTTGTAGAAACTCCTACAATGTTCCTATGTAAAGATATTACATACGAAGCAGTAGAAGGATTGTTAGGGGAAAACTGGGGTTATGTAGAAGGATTGTCAAAAGGGGATAGATATCGTTGTAGAATTGGTGACACAGGTATAGGGTTTTGCTATTTAAAACATCACACCTCATTGTACATCAGATTTTATTATGATCGTTGGATGTGTAAACTAGGAGAGTGGATACCTTTGCAAAGCTCGGAGGGATCTTTAGCTTCATTTGAAATTAATGTGAAGTTACCAAACAATGATATGGAGGTGGTTTTAGTTAATCAACATTGGAACTTGGCCAACTTGAGAGAGCACTTACTTATCATGGGATATGACGATCTTCATGATTTCAAATTTCGAATACGAGGGAACAAGGTAAGAGTTGTATTCCATATATACATATATATATATATATATATATCTTATTCTATCACTATTGTTCATGATTTGAAAATGTTTTACTCTTTTATGAATTGTCCACAGATTGGAAAGAGATTGGAAGACAAAATCAAGGTTCTTGCAGATTGGAGCATGGATGGAACTGACATTTCATTGTCATAACTCTTTTTTGTAAAGATACTGTGAAACCTGTAAACAAACCTATTTTTGCAATGAAAAATTTTTCACATTTGCTTCAAGGATATTTTGGCCACATTCTACTTGTATCTGTACATTCTCAAGGTTTTTCTTGAAAGAGCATTCTTATTGTTTATTTCCTTTGATGTGATCTCAAATGTCAAAGTTTTCCTTTTCAAGACTCTTATGTTTTAATTTAAGGAAAAGTCACTTCTATGAAAAAGTGGGACCCATCACTTAGAAATTCTAGAAAAGTTATAAATAGGAGTCCTCTCTCCTCATTTCTCACTTTTGCAACCACATTGAGTGTTAGAACAGTCTGCATTTGCAAGTTATGGCTTCCACCTCTGTACCTACTAAGAGTGCACGCCACAAGTTTCTAGAATTTTTGGAGGATTCAGATTATAAAGGTCAACATGACCTATATGATCTTCTCTCCAAGGTTCCTGACCTCCATGGAACCATGCAAATGAATGCCGATGCTTTGGAGGAGCTACTTCAATATATGCAAGTTCATATATTGCGTTTCTCCATTGAAATACCACCATATGATGGAACTTGGGTTCCATGTGACCTTCTCACCTACATTCACAAAGGTGATGAGGCTTTTGCAAAACGATTGAAACGGTTCCAGGCAATTGCAGAGGAAGCAGGGCACCTTCTTGATGAAACTGTGCCACTTATAAGGAAATTGAATAGGAAACGCAAGATGGGTGCAAAATATCTTTCATTCATTGCTGCCACAATTTTCTTTGTGAATGAGGAACCAGAACCAATTCCTCATGAGATCCCTCATCTTCTTACAGGTGGTTTTGTCGAGGATAAAAAGGAACCACCTCAAGAACCCTTGAATCTCCTATTAGAGAGAGAAGCTATTGAGAAAACTTATCCTCTTGGTGTGGATGATAAGTTGAAAGACGTGCCTAAGCCATCCACCTCTTCGGAGCCAGAAGCAATTATTCTAGAGGTGGAGATTGAAACTTTTTCAGTGGTTCTTGTCGAGGGACAAGAATATTTGTTTTTACATGATGTAGAGAAGGCATTTGGGCTACAGCTTGATGAATGCCTAAGTTTGTTTTGTACTTTGTCAGAGTGTCCTTTGGATAGTACCTTTGAGTTGTTGGAGAAAAAGTGTTTGCCATTTGGTGACTCAGTGGCCGACACAATAAAATTGGTTTGCAATGACATACTCACAAGTGAACATGAACATATCACAGAAGAACAATTTAATAATGCACAAGAAAGGATATTGGAATCAAAAATTCCCGCCTCACCAGTAATCGAGCAGAGTGGGATGTCCCACTCCAGCATTAATTTACAACTTCAAGAGAGAGGAGAAGAAGAAGATAGAGTTCAGGATGTAAGTATCTTCAATTCATGTCATTCATTCTTACAAACACATGCAGCTACTAATCATAAAACTTTGTGCAGGAGGTGATTGAAGTCGACAAGTTTGCAGCAAGGAGCGGAGGTGATCGAGTGGCTCGTGGAGGTGGCTCATCCCTTGCAAACTACATTGGGAAACTTCCCAAAGACCATTTTGTAATTAGCCATAAAGAGTTCAGTCCTCAGGGCCACTTCATGATATGGTGTCTGAAGGCCTTAAGTAAATTGCTTTGTTTATCAACCATTACACAGGGGAGTAATTGTATCTTTTTAGTTAAGAAATCCCTTGTAACTACAACCTTAGGTTCCAACTTCCGTGGAAAGGTCTTAGGCCAAATAGGTATATCTCTAGGTCTAGGTGTTAGAAATGTTGATCAAATAGCAAACTCAATTTTGACTTACACCCTACCCATGGCTTTGGAGCGTCGAAAGAGAGTCATTGAGAAACTCAAAGCCAATTGATGTAAACAATTGAATTAATATCAAATTTTTACTTTGCTTTATTTACAATTGTCTCAAGTATTTCTTTTTCAGTATATTATCTAAAATTCTTTTGGACCTGCATGTGATGTATTGATGTCATGTAGGGCATTGGGAGGACCTTTAGTTTCATTCTTTTGGACTCTTGATCATTGGGTATGGCCCCCATTAAGGTCTTCTAGGGCATTGGGAGGCCAAATAAGGCCCTGCCACAGAAACGCGGGAGAAGGCCCTGCAAAACGTTTGCAGGGCCTTCTCCCGCGTTTCTATGGCAGGGCCTTATTTGGCCTCCCAATGCCCTAGAAGACCTTAAATGGGAGAAAGAAGGTCCAAAAGAATGAAACTAAAGATCCTGACATGCCCAAGGTTACCTTACATGAGACTGAACCTTCACTAGATGGATATTTTCAAGAATGCAAATGTTCTAAGTTTCAAAATGCTCTGCTCATATGTTTCAAAGGTATAGGGAGGTCAAAATTTGTTCATATTAACTACCCCTGAACTAGCTTTACTAGTCATGATCCCTCTTTCATATTTCAAAGGTTTTGTAGGGCATTAGGAGGCCAAATAAGGCCCTGCCACAGAAACGCGGGAGAAGGCCCTGCAAAAGTTTTGCAGGGCCTTCTCCCGCGTTTCTGTGGCAGGGCCTTATTTGGCCTCCCAATGCCCTACAAGACCTACATGACCTTAAATAAAAAAGAAATTTCAGTACAGGGATATTATCACTAGATCAAAATGACAAGATAAGAAAACAATCATTCATATATGAGAGATTATCACAAGAAAACACATGGAAATGTAAAATGACTGCTCATGTTTCATTCTAAATAATGAGATTATAAATGGAATAGAGGAAAAGTGCTAATGTTTCATTGAAAATGGCAATATTTACAAAAAATCTCTTGTCCATAGAGATCAGTTACAAAACTTAGCTACGATCACCCCTAATTCTCCTAGCTAACTGTATGTCCTTCGGTTGTATAGTGACTCGCTTAGCATGGATGGCGCACAGGTTGGAATCCTCTAGCATTGATATCAAAAATGCTTCAGCTGCCTCTTGTAAAGCTTCTAAAGCTAGAGCTTGGATCCTTAACCCTGCACAATACCTTTGTAACTCTTCTTTGACCACCCTTGCAAAGGGTCTTCTAGGTATGAGAAGCTCAGCTGTCTTTTGATAGTGCCTTATCTCTGCAAATGCCTTCATATATCTTCTTCTTCGTTGTGCTGCTCTAGCTTGTGGTGGTGGTGGTCTTCGTTGGACATTTTCTTGTGGTCTTGGTTGGGGTGGTCTACGATGAGGTTGAAAGAATTTCTTCTTTCGTTGCACGCGTCTTGAGCTTTCTCCTTGTTCAGGATGTTGTTGCTGGCTTTGCTCTCTCTCTCTTGATCATTGGGTATGGCCCCCTGATTTGATGGTAGTGTCTTTCCCGCTACAGTAACCCTATGATTTGTAGGTATTTCTTCGTTACCCCATGGTGGCAATGTTTGACTCTCATCACTTGATTGTGAACGATGTTGAGACACATCCTCATGCGATTCATCAAAATCATCATCAGAAACTACCTGTCTATGAGCACGCTCCTTCACCCTTGTCTTTGTTGGTCTCTTTGGTGATGGAGGCTCATCATATGATGATGGTGGTGATTGGGGTTGATTTACGACCTTTTCCCTGGATTGCCCATGTTCCACTTGTTCATGCAACTGTTCACTCCCAGAGGTATGGCCACCACCTATTTCGCGATGGGATGCAGAGCGCGAGACACTACGTCGCCTTCTGTGGTGATTCATCCATGGTGGCTTCTGAGTGCCTTGCACATAGGTAGGAAAGTTAATGGGATCCTTCCTTGCAGTTTGCTTTGTTCGTGCCATCCTCTATAGTGCTAGAATGTTGAAATGAGACAATGAGTCTCCTTTTATAATGTTTCACTTAAAAAGGTTCTGTTCACATCTGAATGGACAAAAAATAGTTTAAAAATTAAAAATTACCTGAAAAAATTGCAAACAAGAGATTAGTGTGTAGCAAACCTTATGAATTATTCAGAAAATGCCATGAATGTATTAAATGACTTCACTTCCATGATGAACCCTGTCGTGTTCTTGTAGCCCGCCATTGAGCATGACGTAAAGGTCCCAATGATGACTTCCATTTTTCACTAGCTAAGTTGTGTTGATTAAATCTTGCAAGTTTTGCAACTTTCGACTCCTTGGCTCGTTCCATTGCATATGTCCTTGAAAATGCAGTAAGATAAAACCAATTAAACATCTCTTCCATATAGTTTGATTGCATTGCACCACCACCATGTCGTGTGTTCTTGAAGTAAACACCTCTAGCCTTGTAATGTGACTTCTCCATTCCTTGTGTACTAAAAATCTCCAATGAACCATATTGATGCATAAAAAATGCTCCATGTGCAAATAAAATATGCTGAAATGATATAAGTACATATAACACAATCTTATCAACAAGAAAATTGAAAAAATAAGAAAACTTACAATGTAATGTGTAATATTGCTCTCTCCCCAAGATAGGATGAAACACTTTGCAAACTCCATTAATGTATCTTGAAACAACTGACGGTCATTTTTGTTGGAGCTATTAAGACTCATTAAACCTACCAACTTATCTAAGCATGACCAAACCTTCTTTCGCCTATTACTAAGGTCAATTTGAGAATCATTATCAGTGGTGATCATGCACAAGTCTTTCCATAGCTCCCTGCATTCATTTTTCTTAGGGCTTACACCTGTTCTGAAAAATTTTCTTGCCTTCTTCCCTGTCATTGACACTTGTTGCAAACTATTTTGCGATTCACCAGATTTTTTGACAACTAGAGTTACATTACCACCATGAAAACCAATCGAATTAAGCAACTCTTCCAATTTTTTGATTGCTTGTACAGATTTATCAATTGGCTTCATGGAAAATGCATATTCTATGTGGAGCTTCAATAATCTATCAAATATTCTCATGAAAGCATGCAATGTGCAAAAGTGAACATTAACTAATGGAAATGGAATAATGGGATTCCAATCTTTATCTAATGTGTCACGGTTAGGTATTTCTAACATTGGACACCTTAACAAAGGTCTATCCCATTCCGTGGAAGTAGGTGCATCTATGTATTCATCTAAGCTAGATAGTACTTTTTGTTGTCCCTTTGTTACTTTGTAGCCTCGAGTACATAATGGACATGGATAACGAGCAGATGCACCTTGCTTGCAACCTAACATGCATTTCATAGTTTTTAAATCCCCACCCAAGTGCCAATCTATCTCAAAATCACCAAAGTTTTCTATGTGGAGCTTTGCACCATGAATTTGAGAAAGTATTACTTTAGTGATCCATGGGGTCCTACTAAAAATCCATGAAAGAACATCATTGGATTCTTTAGGTACTTCAATAGCACCTAACCACCATATTTCTTTCTCGGATTGAACACTATATGTAGACTTAGAGCTAGAGTTACAACTTTCATCAGATATGGCATTTCTCATAGCTTCATTCATGAGTGTCAAACTCAATCTCTCCATTCGTCGTCCCTTTATAATCTGGCATTCATCTAACTTCAATATAAACTGTAATTTGGTATTACAATCTGCATAAATTAGCAAAATCTTTATAACATCAAAATACAATGTATATCAAGGTAACAATAGTGCACATACCTGGTATAGTAGATTTGTAAAATTGAACCATTGCCTGTTGAAGCCTCTCCAAATCCACGAATATGTTGTTGTACTTTGTGTAAGGAAATCCATTTCCAACTACGCTTTTCAACTCTTTTTTGGATGTAGATAAATGATAAATAGACATAGGCATAATATCCTCTATATATAAGTAGTTTCCAAGAATACTAGTTATATCTTCATTGGACAACGACTTCTTTAGCGATACCTTGTAAGGAGATGGAAACATATTCTGTAAAATACCTTCTCTTTCTAATGAATGCTTCAAAAGGTTGTACAATGCACTGTATCCTTTAGTACTAATTCTTGCTTCATCACATACCATCTGCACGTCTCTAGGAGTGATAATATCTTGTAACTTTTTTGTGAAATCTTTAATCAGTTTCTTCTTGATAAGGTTTCCTATCCGTGACTCCAAAATACTAACCACCTGCTTGTTGGTCAAACAAGAATTTAATAACTTGAATTGATCCTCTGTTGTTGATGATGCATTAACATCTTCAACGAATGACCTACATAACAAGAAAAAATATATATATATATATACATATAAAAGTCTTCCAAAAAGAGAAACAAATACAAGCCAAACCTTATTGCAAAAACTCGTCGTTTGCGTGCTCCACCACCAATTGAAAGAGAGTCAAAGGATGTTAATGATCGTCTCCTACGTCGCATCCCAAGTGGAGTCTCTCTCAAGTGTTGGACAGTGTTTTTTAATTTCTCAATTGTTCTCTCCTTTTCTTCCATATGCTTTTCAAGCTCTACAAGCTTTTCTTGTAAAGATATGATTGTGCTTTCAAAAGTGACCAACCTTGTATGATTTAGTTGATATTGTTGAATCCAATACTTAGTAATGGCAATTGAATGTGTAGATAATCGTTGACAATAACCTAAGAGCCCAGCTTTACCGGCACCGATGAACTGAAGTAAAGTTGAGAGGTTATGGAATGTTGGATGGTAAGAAGACATTGGATCAGGAGGGTATAATGAACCATGAGTCCAAAGATCAATATTCTTTTCTCCAGCTTCACGACGCTCATTTTGAGAGTTCACATCATTGTTGCATTGTGTATTTGGAGCAAACTCTCTGGGCACACGAACATGGATACTTGTTGATGCTGGGGCATGAGGACGTCCTAATGTGAGGTTTGTAATAGGTGTCAACACCATCTTTTCCAACAATTAAACAATACTGAGAAAGAGACCAGAAATTTGTTTGGAAGAGATGCTAGAGCATGATTTTCTCAAGAAAAGTTTGTTTTCTTGGATGAGGATGGGTCACAGTGTGTTTTTCCACTGAGAATAGCCAAAAATGTTGAAATTTTGAAAAAGTCATTTTTTGGGTGAAGAGTAGTTACGGATTTGATGATGTGGCACTCTACTTTTGGAGGGATTTTAAAAATATTGCTTTTTCAAAAGGAAAATTAAAAACTAAACTCAAAAAAGGTCACTTCTGACATATATATTAAAAAATGAGCCCTTTCAAGTAAATAAACACTGAAATTGAGACTTAAAAAAAAAAACCATTTTTTTATTCCCATACATGCTCGAGTTTGATGATGTGGAAAGTAGATTCCCTTTCTCTCTCTCTAAAAGAAGAGAGAGAGGAGCCTAGTAAGCCTTAAAAAAAGCCTACTCCAGCCTACTAAAAAGTGCCCTATTAAATGCACTTTGTCCCCTTAGACAACAGCAGAATGAGGCTTAATCCCTGAAAATTAGGGATCCTTACAAGGCCCATGCAGGGTTCACCTTTTTTCCTAATGGATTAGAAACCATGGAGATTGATTCCTTAATTCTTGAGGTAGAAGCAAACTCACCACATGACTATGAGCCAAAGTTCAAGAAGATATATGGAAAAAGATTGAAGGAGAGATCCCTCCTTTCACGGAACTAGATGCTTCTATGAACCGAAGAATGTTTGAGAAAGAAATAGAAGCAGAGAATCTATCTAATCAAGATTTTGTGACAGAGGAGGCGATTAGCCTTACTAGACTTCGAAACTACATGGGTGAATATGAATATAGAACAAATTTCTTCCATGCTCCCACATTAAGATGCAAGGAAAAAAGAATGCTTGAGGAAGTGTTGACCACTCTACAATTGGAGCGCCAATTATGGAGTAAATTAGCCACTTAGATAAACCTTAAAGAACAAATTACTTTAGACAAAGAGAGAAGTAATGAGGAAACCCTTACAATAAGAATTCCCATGGACAAAGTAGGAAATTTCAGTGAAGTTGATGAAAGAAACACTTGCCTTCAAGATACATTTCAAGGCTACAGAGTAAATCTATACTAGATACCCATGCTGGGGTAAAAATTGCTACTAAGGAAAATTGGAAAAAATGCAAAAACCATCCTTGATGCCTACTAGAATGAAGCTACGATTGGTCCATGGTCATGTAGAGCATTCCCTAGGACTCCTAGAAAATGTGATCTTGACTACATGTAGAGTAAAGTTTGAACATACCCTAGCCATATGTCAATTTGGAAAGTTATTGAGTAGATGATGATTAAGTGGAAAAAGAAGAAGAGGAGGATTATGAAAGTAATAATGGAACCTGAATTTGATTTTGAGGAACAATATTCGAAAGAAGTTGGAATAAATAATCTAGTAGGAATTTGTAATATCTTTTCCATAGAAGAATATCTAGAACACCCTAATAATGACACTCATGAAATAGAAGAGAATCGATAGGAGGAATATTTTGAAGTTTCCAAATAATTCAAAAGATAAGAAAGAAAAATTGCTACTCAAATGCCCAAGAGAGAGGCCTAGGAAGGAGTAGCATAGGACAGCAAGGAGCAAACAAAGAAGATCCTAGTGACTTGCGAAAATGATGAGGATATATGCACTTCATAGGCAAAGATGTATCTATGGAAGAAGAACAAGAAGTGGTAGAGCTACTACAATAGAATTGAGATGTTTCTGCATGGACTTATAAGGATCTGAAAGGAGTAGACCTGAAGATTTGCTCTCATAGGATTTTGATGACACCATACACTTACAATGATGTCTACTCTGAAAAGATCAAAGAAGAGATAGAAAAGCTATTAGTAGCTAGGCTTGTATAAAAAATTGAGCATAAGCAATGGGTTTCTCCATTAGTGATAGTACCCAAGAAAAATGGGAAACTCAAGTTTTGTATTAACTTGAAGAAGGTTAATGTTGCCACTATCCAAGATAGTTATCCACTCCCTATAACTCATAATATTTTGAAAAGAGTAGCAAGCACGGAAGTGTACAATTTCATGTTGATATATTTAGGTAGTAATGTGTGTGAACACTCTAGGACCACCATGGCACTTTTTTCCCTCTTTAGGAGGTTTTTTTCCCCCGACGTGTATATACGCCAATTGTCCTAATGGGCTACTTATCTTTGTACATTCTAGTGGTAATACATTTCAGTATTGTGTGTTGTGCTGCAAGCTTCTTCTTCTTCCTTGTGTTGTTCCCGTGCTTCCGTAGACGTGTAACTCCAACAATTGGTATCAGAATAGGTCGCCGCTTCATCTAGGGTGTTTTCTATTGGAGTCAATGTTAATATTGATCAACATTAGCCTCATTAGAAGTTTGTTTTTATCTTTGATCCCCACACAGGTGAGCAAGATATAGTGTATTCTTTATATACCTTCTTCAAGGAAAAAGTGTTGGGTGCCTTGGATAGCGCAACTGTCTCTCAACAAACTCAGTCGGATTCAAAACCCACACGTAGCAGCGAACAACGAACAACGAACATGAAAGTTCTTTTTTATGATATGTTTTTTGTTTTTCGTTTTGGAAAAACGCCGACGATGATTTTATCTTGGAAATCATGGCGCAACGTTTGGTTAAATGATCATACCTTTATTGGTGGCTTTTCAATATGCTTTTGGAGGGTACTTGTAAACTATATAAAGCACTCTTGAGGAGGTGGAGTTTTGGTGAAGGAGAGGCTACTCTCTTGGAGCAAGATGTCTTCTGCAAGGTGGTGGTAACTATCTGTTGTGAGTTAACCTTATATTTTGTTTTTAGGGTTTCTCTACCGTAATCTAAAAATTAGGGTTGGTTGATTTACAATTTTGTTACACTATTTTGTGAGAATAAGTTTAGCTTCGTTGCTCATTCACTTCACACACACTTAGATTATTTCAACATAATCTAAATTTTGTATCATCATCTTCTTGGATATTCTTCCATTAGTGAGTGCACCACTTTATATGGTTGAGTAGTACTCCCATGTTGTAATTTGTACATCTATTTTTAGTGAGTAATCTTTGGCTTACATTCCCTATCCTTGTCTCAAGATATCTTTCTTTCTATCTCTCACTTATCATCTTAATTAATTAAGTGTGTATGCTCAAAAGGTTTTAGTTTGGAACGATCTTGGGGCCCCAAATTCCAACACTTGGAATCAGAGCATAATTGCTTGGTATCAGAGCATAATTATCATACACACTTAGTTAAGATGAGTGAGATTAAAATTGAGATTGAAGACAAGTTGATGGATCTTCTAATTATCCCATGTGGAGTTTCATGATGATGAATATTGTAGTGACAAAGGATTTATGGAGTATCATCAATGGATCCTTAACAAGACCCAGACGAGAAGACAAAGAAGGAGCCACAACAACTTCAAGAGGCACTGGAATTACTATTACAGAACCAACTGAAGAAGAGGTAACTACTTCGACATCCAAATTCACAGGTAAGTCTTTAACTATAGTTCCTCCTACTGAAGATCAGGCAAGGTGGGATGCTTGAGATGCTTTAGCAGTCTCATTCATAGCAGTGAGTGTTAAAAAGCATATTCTACAATAGATCAGATCTTGCAGAAGTTCTAGACAAGCTTGGTTGAAGCTTGAGAATTCTTTTCAGAGCAGAAATCCTGCTAGGAAAGCTCACTTAAGGAGACAACTAGCAAATACAAGGATGAAGGCTCGTGAGCCAATTCAAACCCACATTACGAGACTTGTTGACTTGAGAGATCAACTTCTAAATGTAGGAGTTGAGATATCAGATGAGGAAATGGTAAATATGCTGATTAATTCACTTCCTATTTCATATCTATATTTTATAAGCACTCTTACCCTTACCTCAAGAGATAGAGAGGTTACATTTGAAGAGTTACAAATCTTGTTACTTCAAGATGAAGATCAGTTGAAGGGAATGGAAGTGAATAAAGAAGCACTTTCATCTTCATCAAAGGGTAAAAAGAAGAAGAAGGATAAGAAGGAAAGTGGGCCCCTCTCACCTTCTACTTCAGATTCTATTTCTACTACATCTAAAGAGAAGTCTTCTAAGAAGAAAGAAGTAATATGTTTTTACTACAAGAAACCTGGACACTTAAAAGCAGCATGTTATAAAAGGATTGTAGCAGAAAAGAAAAAGGCATCAGGTAATGTTGCAGAAGATGATAACAAGGGAAATCGCAAGGTGATTCTTATGCCTATATCACCATTGAGGAAGTAGCTTTTGATCAGGCAGATTTACAAGTTCTTTTAGCAAGTCCTTGGATATTTGACTCAGATGCTACAAAGCATATGACATGTTGTAGAGATGTGTTTTCTTCTCTTTCCTATTCTTCAGGTAGAAGAGTTACTATTGTAGATGGAAATGATTTGGATGTTGTGGGAATAGGTACAATAACCCTAAAGTCAAGAGAAGGTGGTAATTTTCAGATTTCAAATGTTCTATATGTACCTGAAATGAAGAAGAATCTGCTATCTATATCTGCATTTTTAAGTGATGATTTTACAGTTGTATTTGAGAGAGATCTTTGTAAGATCTTATCACACAAAGGTGATAAGTGTATTTTACAAGGTGAGCATAGAGGAGGGATCTCTGTTTTGTAAAAAATCAGTTAGGCATATGTGGTCAAATCTTCGTCACCGATGGAAGATATGAAGATATGCCATGAAAGATTTGGACATATTAGTTTTGGAGCTCTCAAGAGTATCAAAGAGAGAGGTATGGTTGAGAGTTTACCCTCATTCAAGCTACCAGATGATTCAAATATATTCAGGAATTCATGTATTTTGTTCTATTTTTTGATGATTTTATGAGATACTCATGGATCTATGGTCTTAAGTTGAAGTCAAAAGTCTTTCCTATGTTCAAGAAGTTTGTAGTTATGGTTGAAAATGAAAGTCAGGAAACTATCCAGATTCTCAGAAGTGATAGAGGTGGAGAATACTTGTCAAATGAGTTCCACACATTTCTTGATGAGAAAGGTATTACTTGACACCTTACTATTGCTTATACTCCTCAGCAGAATGGTGTTGCAGAAAGAAAAAATAGAGTACTTGTTGAGATGATGCGAAGCATGATGGCTACCATGAATCTTTCATCAAAATTCTGGTTTGATGCAGTACATACAACTAATCACATTTTGAACAGTTCATCTACAAAAGCTTTAAAGGTAATCACACCTTATGAAGCTTATTATGGTAGAAAACCTAATATGAGTTACTTTAGAGTGTTTGGATCACTTTCTTATGTACATGTTGAGAAAAAGGATCGAGGCAAACTAGATGTAAAGGCAAAGAAAGCTATTTTTATTTGATATCTTGTTGAGAGTAAAGGATAGAGGTTTTATGTTCCAGAGACAGATGAAGTATATTGCTGAAAATAAAGTTTATGATAAAGAAGCAAAAATTCCAGAGTTCATTAGTGAAAATGACTATGGATTTTTTAGAAGGATGTTGGATATTGAGCCATATCACGAGGAAGTTAAAATTCATAGGATTCAAGAAATAGTTGAAGAAAGAGGAATTTCCCAACCTTCTAAAGGGTCAGTTCCATAAGATTCCAAAAATGGAAGAAGTTAGAGTTCCAGAAAGTCCTAGTACCTCGGCAGGCCAAGTTCCCGAACCCGTGGAAGCTAAAAGTTCAGAAAGAGTTTCACCACTATTTAAGGATACACCTACTTGGTTATATCAGACTTGGAAAGATAGTGGTATAAAGACTTTTATAGGAAGAACAAGGAGTCAGACTAGACAACAACAACAAGATCATGTAAGAACAAGAAGTCAGACTAGACAACAACAAAGAGATCATGTAAGTTTTGCTGAAGACTTTGAGATTCATGATGTTTTGGCACTTACGACAGTTGAAGATGAACCTGCATGTGTTAAATATGCAATTAACATTCCTATTTGGAGAAAATCTGTGCAAGAAGAGATTGATTCTATTCATAAGAATCAAACTCGGTAGCTATGTGAGTTACCAGAGGGAAAGAAGGCTATAGGTGTAAAATGGATCTTCAAAATCAAAAGGAAAGCAGATGGTACTATTGATAGGTACAAATCCAGATTAGTTATCAAAGGATATGCACAACAAAAATGTATTGATTATGATGAGACATTCGCTCCTACGTCTAGGACGACTGTTATTAGGTCAATACTTGCTCTAGCTGCACATTTTGGTTGGCATATATATCAACTTGACATTAAGACTGCTTTTCTTAATGGTGATTTACACGAGGATGTGTATATAGAACAGCTAGAAGGTTTTGAAGAGACAGGTAAACAACACTTAGTGTGTAAGCTTATAAAATCTTTGTATGGTTTAAAATGTGCACTTAGGGCATGGTATGAAAAGATACATATATATATTTTGTCCATTGATTTCCATAACTCAGATGTAGCTCCAACTCTTTATGTCAAAGCTGAAACAGGTATGATGATTATAGCAATCATTTATGTGGATGATATTATGGTCACAGATCCCAGAGATGAAGATTTGCAAACGTTCAAAGAACAATTGAAGCAAACATTTGATGTGAATGATTTAGGCATTTTGTATTATATCTTGGGATTCAGTGTTGTTTCGAGATGAGTGTATCTATATGACACAACAAAAGTACATTGAGAAACTTTTGGAGAGGTTTCAGATGGTTGATTCTAAACCTATGCAAATACCTATGGATCAGAACGCATCTTTACAGATGGTAGCAGATGTAGAGTCATTTGATGCTACTTTATATAGTCAAGGAGTTGGTCGCTTGATATATCTGTGTAATACACGTCATGATATATAGTTTGCAGTTTCTCAAGTATCAAGGTTCATGCACAATTTGACAGTGTTACATTGGAAAGCAGTAAAGCGAATCTTTCGATATTTGAAGGGAACTTCAAATTTTGCTCTGGTATTTTCGAAATCTACACATTTGTTACTAAACGGATTTTCAGATTTTGATTGGGCAGGTGATAGAGACACAAGAAGAAGAACTAGTGGATTTTGTTTTTATCTTGGAGATTGTCTTATCTCATGGCTTTCGAAGAGACAACCCACTATTGCCACTTCATCATGTGAAGCTGAATATCGTGCAACATTTACAACTACTCTAGAGTCAGTTTGGTTGCAGAAGATTTTCAGTTATCTTGATGTGAGAGTACATGAACCCATTCATATATTTTCAGATAGCCAGAGTGCTATTGCGATAGCAAAGAATCCAATGCATCATGCAAGGACAAAGCATATAGAGATTTGCAGGTTACTGAAGCTTGTACCAATATGACATTGAAGGAGGGATTGTTGGAGTCAATGTCAATATTGATCAACATTAGCCTCATTAGAAGTTTGTTTTTATCTTCAATCCCCACACAGGTGAGCAAGATATAGTGTATTCTTTATATACCTTCTTCAAGGAAAAAGCGTTGGGTGCCTTGGATAGCACAACTGTCTCTCAACAAACTCACCTGGGTTCAAAACCCACAGGCGATAGCGAACAACAAACGTGAAAGTTTCTTTTATGATGTGTTTTTGGTTTTTTCTTTTGGAAAAATGTCGATGACGATTTTATCTTGGAAATCATGGTGCAATGCTTGGTTAAACGATCGTAGATTTATTGGTGGCTTTTTGATACGCTTGTGGAGAGTACTTGTATACTATATAAAGAGGTCCTTGGCTTATTGTTCACTCACTCACTCAAAGATTTCAAGCTAGAGTTTGAAGGTCTTCTTGAAGAGAGAGTGTTCACACACTCTTGAGGAGGTGGAGTTTTGGTGAAGGAGAGGCTACTCTCTTGGAGCAAGAAGTCTTCTACAAGGTGGTGGTAACTATCTTTTGTGAGTTAACTTTATATTTTGTTTTTAGGGTTTCTCTACCCTAATCTCAAAATTAGGGTTGGTTGATTTACAATTTTGTTACACTATTTTGTGAGAATAAGGTTAGCTTCGTTGCTCATTCACTTCACACACACTTAGATTATTTCAACATAATCTAAATTTTGTATCATCATCTTCTTGGATATTCTTCCATTAGTGAGTGCACCACTTTATATGGTTGAGTAGTACTCCCATGTTGTAATTTGGACATCTATTTTTAGTGAGTAATCTTTGGCGTACGTTCCCTATCCTTGTCTCAAGATCTCTTTCTTTCTATCTCTCACTTATCATCTTAATTAACTAAGTGTGTATGCTTAAAAGGTTTTAGTTTGGAACGATGCTGGGGCCCCAAATTCCAACATTCTCTACACCTCTCCGATTGCAGTATGAGAATCACATGAAATTTGTGCAGGCTATTTCACCTTTTTGTGCCAAAGGTACATACCAGTTTCGGTTCGCAAGTATAAACGTCTTGAAGTCTGCTACAAGTTTAGAAAAAATTGTCTGGGCAATTCTGTTCAACTTTTTGAGATACAAATAATTTTTTGCATCAAGGTATTTTAGTCATCGGCCATGGTTGAAAGCAGTGATGTATTTCATATGTTGGTTGTTGAGGATTAGTTGGATGGTACCAACTAACCATTTCGGGCTTATATGATTCTCCATGTATTGGTTGCAAAAGGACTATGGAATATTGTGCAAGGTGTTGAAAGACGTCCTGTTATACCTGTGAATACAGGTACGGCAAATACAAGTGTTGGAGTTGATGGAGATGGTGTCGAAGATGGTGTTATTCTATAGGTTCCTATTCGTGCTGCTGTTTCTATTGCACCTACTGTAGAGCAAATTTGTTGGGATGGCAGAGATGCTCAGGCACATGCATTGATAGCGTTGTCTATCAAACGTGCTATTATTCCTCACATTCGCTCTTGCAAGATAACTAAGGATGCTTGGGATACACTTATCACATTGTACCATGCTAGGAATGAGGTTCGTGTTGCTTACCTCCAAAAACAATTGGAGAGTGAGCACATGAATGAAGGTGATTCTATGGACAACTTTCTCACAAAGATCAAGGATTTGAAAGAACAATTGATTTTTGATGATGAAGTTATACCAGATAGCTCACTTGTGCAGACCATTCTGAATGGTCTTCTTGACTCATATCAAAGTTTTGCTTCTACTCTTCGTTTGATGGTGAAAGACAATCCAAATGCCTTGTCATTTGAGGAGTTAGTCTCTGTTCTGTTGCAGGAAGACCAGTCTAGGCAAAACAGGTCTATTATGCATGTTGTAGATCAACCTTTCCTGGCTAGTCATAAGGGCAAAGGTAAATGGGGCTCTTCTACTAGTAAGCAGAAATCTGCAAATGCTGCACATTCGAAGAAGGAAGACAAAGATGAGAAGAAAGTAGAAATTATTTTGCAAATACTGTAAAGCAAATGATCATGTCATCAAGAGCTGTCCAAAAGTGGTTGCTAAAGAGGCAAAGAAGAAAGAGGTCGGAATGGTTGTTGTAGAGGCAATTTCTTCTCTTCACTCGAGCCTGCCCCTATAGGGAATACTGTTACATGCACCAATAACTCCTCCTATCCTATTATGGGAGTTGTTAAGATCATTTTGACTACTGGTGATGGTAGTTCTCTCACTTTTTCAGATGCTTTGTTTGTGCCAGGGATCAAGAAAACTCTGTTATCAGTTTTTGCATTAGCCAAGATTGGCTTGGTTGTGAAATGTGTTGATGATAGATGTACAATTCATGATCTGTCAAATGGTGACATCATTATTGCTTCTAGCATTTATGTTGTGGGCTGTATAAGCTCATAGACTATGAAAGATTTGTAAATGATTTGGCATGTGCAGTACATGATTCTGAGGCTATGTGAGATGCAAAGCTTTGGCATGCATGCTTGGTCATCTGAATTTTGCTAGTTTGTTATGCCTGCAGAAATCTGAAATGGTGTCCTCTTTGCCCAAACTTGAGGCACCCAGAAAACATGATTGTGCTATATCTTGGGCAAAATGCAACATTCTTCCTTTCCAAAAGATGGTTTAGTTCGGGCTACTCAGAAATTGCAGCTTGTACATAGTGATGTTTGTGGTCCTATGCAGCCACCTTCTTTTGGGAACTATCTTTACTTTGTGATTTTCATCGATGATTTTTCCAGGCAAGCATGGGTATATCCATTGAAGGCAAAGTCCGAAGTGTTTATGTGCTTCAAACAGTTTTTGGTTTTAGCTAAAAATCTGTCAACATGTAAAATGGGCACCCTCCATTCTGATCGGGGGGGGGGGGGATATATGTCTTCAAACTTTAATGCATTTCTGGTTGAAGGTGGGATAAAACATCTGTGCAGAGTGCCATATACACCTCAACTAAATGGAGTTGCTAAATGAAAGAACATGTCACTCATGGAGATGGCGAGGTGTATGGTCAAGAGTCAAGCTTTACCACATAGCTTCTGGCTTGAGGCTATCATGTGTGAAACATATGTACTTATCAGGTGTCCCACTAAAGCGCTGCAATCTATCACTTCATATGAGGCTTGGCATGGTCGCAAGCCATCTGTTGTTCATCTCCATGTTTTTGGTTGTCTGGCATATGCATTAGTGCCTGAACAACATCATAGAAAATTGGATGATAAAGCAATAAAATGTAGTTTTGTTGGGTACAATTCTGAAAGTAAAGGCTATCGTCTGTATCATCCACATCCTAAACGCATTTTGGCTAGCCGTGATGTTGTTTTTGTGGAAGATGCTATTCAACCATTGCTTTCATGTACTAAGGAGACATTTGTTAGCTCCAAAGACATGTATGATACTTTGCTGCCTCTTTTTAAAGGTGGATAGTCTAGTGTTGGTCCTAATGAGGCAACTTCTCAGCCTTTGCAGGTTTCATGTGATGATGTAGATCATCCCATTTCTGATGCAGATTTAGATGATGCACTTGTTGATGAGAGAGATGATATTGAGCAAGCAAAAACTATGCCAAAATGGCTAATGCAAACCTTGCATGATAACAAATTAGATGCACCTCTCTCATATCGTACTCGGTCAGGCTCTCATTGTGCCTGTTTTGCATCAGATTGCTATGCTATGGCTGCATCTAGTCTCTGTGATGAGAATGAGCCTGTTTCATTTGAAGAAGCACAAAATTCAGAAAAATTGGATGGCTGCTATGCAATCTGAATATGATACTATACTTAAGAATGGTACCTGGTCTTTATGTGACTTGCCTCCTGGCAAGAAGGCCATTGGCACAAAGTGGGTATACAAGCTGAAGCGTAAACGTGATGGAACAATTGACAGGTATAAGACTAGGCTTGTTGCAAAGGTTATGCGCAAGGAAAAGGCATTGATTTTGATGAAAACTTTGCTCCTACTTGCCAAATGACTACTTTTCATAGCATCTGTGCACTTGTAGCTCATCGTGGTACAACAATTGGAATGTACATCAATTGGAAATTAAAACAACATTTTGAATGGTGACTTGATGCAGAAGTGTATGTTTTTTAGCCCCATGGTTTTGTGCAGAAAGGGCATGAAAACCAAGTGTGCAGGTTAAAGAAGGCATTATATGGTTTAAAGCAAGCACCACGTGATTGGTATGAAAAGATACATGCCTATCTGATTGCACATGGTTTTGAGAACAGTCCAACTAAAAGCACCTTATATGTTAAGCGTGCTAATGATCTGCTTTTGATCATTGTGGTATATGTCGATGACATGCTGCTCACTGGTCCTCATGACACACATATTGCTGATTTTAAGGTTGATTTGCATGCCTCATCTGAGATGTCTGATTTGGGGCATTTGCATCACTATTTGGGCATTCAGTTTATGCAAGTTGATAGTAGAATGGCTTTATGTCAAACAAAATATATTGACACATTATTGCAATGTTTTGGCCTTGAAGACTGTAAGCCTATTGCCACTCCTATGGAGACACGTTTACGATTGAGTCTTCATGATGCGGGAGATGCATTTGATGCTGTTCTCTATCAGCAAGCTGTTGGATGCTTGATTTACTTATGCATTACTCAGATAGGTATTCCGTTTGCTGTCTCTCAGATGAGCAGGTTTATGCATTGCCCAGGTGTTAAGCATTGGCAGGTGTTAAGCGCATCTTTCTCTACTTGAGTGGTACCCGGCTACTTGGATTGTTTTATCCCAAGGGGGGGATCACTACCACCAGATTTGCATGCTTTCTCTCACAGTGATTGGACAGGTTGCTATGACACTCGTGTGTCCACCAGTGATTTTTGCTTCATGCTTGGTAGCTCATGTATATCTTGATTGAACAAGGAGTAGCCTACTGTGGACACTTCTTGTTGTGAGGCTGAGTATAGGGCAACTTTCATAGTGGCTGTTGAGTGTGTGTGGCTCAGAGGCCTTATGGTTGATTTGGGTGTTGATGAGTCTTCTGCCACCACCATCTTCACTGACAATTAGAGCGCATTGGAAATTGCGAGGAACCCTGTGTTCCATGCTTCCACTAAGCACATTGAGGTGCATTATCATTATGTTAGGGAGAGGTTCTCTGTTGGGGAGATCAGCTTGGCATATGCGCCCATGCAGGAGAACATTGTAGAACTTTTCACGAGGGCTCTGTCTAGGGAGACATTTGAAGGTTTTCGCAAAGCTTTGAGCTTACTTCCTTTTGTGGATTGATTCCAAATGGAGTGATGAATGCAAGCAAGCATTCAATGAATTGAAAAGAAGATTGAGTTCAAGACCCATATTGAAAGTACCCAATTGGAACAAGCCATTCCACATTCATGTTGATGCATCTAATTTTGCTATTGGATGCATACTGACAAAATTGGCTTCTTCTTGCTCTACTACCCGTGACTAAAAGTTAGCTCTTTTATAGATATGTCTTCAATTTGAATTTTGAATCTGCCACCTAAAAGTGATCCTACCTTTTAGGATTCTAATTTATTTGATTCCAACCCACTTATTTGGTATGAAGTAAAACTTGTAAAGTCACGAGATTTTCTCTATTACTCTCTTTTACAATTATCTTGAGTTAAACTCATGGATTTTACAAGAAGTGTTCATATGTGACTTATGGATAGTCACAACCAAGTTGTGAAGTAAACCTTTGATATTTGGTCAAGCATCAAGGCTTGGAAAATGTACCAATAGATCCCCCTCAAGCCTAAGATGCTTGAGTCTTCATTCCATAGTTATCTCCTGTAACCCAATCATTGATTTGAACTTGTTGAGTTTGCTTCCATCAAGTGATTTGTTGATCATGTCTACACATTGCATCTGTGTAGACACATAAGACAATTGTATCTCTTTTCTTGCAATCTTTTCTCTTACAAAGTGATAATGGAGTTCTATATGATTATTCCTAGCATGAAAGTTAGGATTAGCAGCTAAATGCAATGAACTCATATTGTCTCCAAATATATATGGAGTGCCAAAATCTAACCCTAAATATGTATATAGAGTCTTGATCCACATTGCTTCTTGAGTTGCATTTGCCAATCCTCTATATTCAGCTTCAATTGAGGAGAGTGCTACAATAGGTTGTTTCTTGGAAGACCAAGAAATGAGCTTTGTACCTGCAGAAGATAGATATCCAGATGTACTTCTCCTATCATCTTTTGATCCTGCCCAATCTGCATCAGTGAAAAGCTTTACACTTAAATCAGATGTGTTAAGGGTAATATAACCCCTCATTGATTGTTCCCTTTTGATACTTTAAGATCCTATTGGATGCATCCATGTGAGGTTTCCTAGGAGTGTGCATGAATTGGCTAAGCACACTTACTTCATAGCAGATATCAACCCTAGGTAGGGTGACATAGTTCAAGCTTCCAACTAGAATTTGGTAGCTTGTAATGTCTTCAATTGGTTCTTCTTCATGAGCACTTAAATTGTGATTGACCTCCATGGGAGTACTTGCAACCTTAGTTTCGTGCATTTTGAACTTTGCAATCATATGTTTAATGTATTTCCTTTGTGTAAGGAACATCCCTTGATTTGTATAGACAACGTCTAATCCAAGAAAGTGAGTGAGAAATCCAAGGTCACTTATCTTGAATTCTTCTTTCATTTGGGTTTTGATCTTCTTGATTCCATCTGCATCATTGCCTATAAGATTGATATCATCTACATACACACATAAATATATAACTTTAGAGTTATTCTTCTTAATGAAGAGTGAAGAATCAGCCTTGCTCAATTTGAATCCTTTGTCTTGCAAGAGTGTAACAAGTCTATGGTTCCAAGCTCTAGGAGCTTGCTTGAGACCATAGAGAGCTTTTTTGAGTTTGCACACATATTCAAACTGTGACTTATCAACAAATCCAAGAGGTTGTGCCATGTACACCTCCTCTGAAATCCAACCATTTAAGAATGCATTTTTTACATCCAACTGATAAATGTTCCAATTCCTTGAAGCAACTATACTCATGAGAACTCTGATTGTTGGCATCTTTGCCACAGGAGAGAAGGTCTCCTCATAATCAATCCATTGGGTATGAGAAAACTCTTTAGCCACAAACCTTGCTTTGTACCTATTTATTGAACCATCAGAATTCCTTTTTACCTTATAAATCTAGTTAGATCCAATGATCTTCATGGATTGTTTCTTGGGAACTAGGTCCCAAGTCTAATTCTCTTAGAGTACTTGTATCTCTTCCTCCATTGCTTCTTTCCATTTTGATTTATTATTTGCTTCTTAAAAGGTTGATGGATCCTCTGAGTTGATATCCTCAGCAATATAGATTGAGTGTTTAGTGACCAGAGAAGTGTCAAATCCATACCTTTCTAACTTCTTCTTTTCCCTAGTTGATCTCCTTGTTGTTTGTTGAGAGGATTCTACAATATCCCTCAAATCTTGCATCTTCTCTTTAGCTTTGTTGTTCCATACCTTCAAATTCCTTCTTGGTGTATTCTGACATCATCAGAGTCACTTGAATCTTCATGTTGTTGATCATTTACCTTTTGAAGTGTTGGAAAGTCCTCCTCTAGGTCATAAGGTAGCTTGACTTTTCTGCAATCATCTTCAAACCACAAGTTGTTTTCATCAAAGACAACATCTCTACTAACAATAAAGCCTTTAGTACTTGGATTATACAACCTGTACCCTTTTTGATTCAGATCATATCCTATAAACACACATTTCTTTGCCTTAGGATCCATTTTACCTCTGATTTGTGATGGAACATGTGCATAAGTTATGCACCCAAATATTCTGCAATGATCTAGGCTAGGTCTCCTTCCATTCCAAGCTTCATATGGTTTCATCCCATCCAATGCTTTAGATGGGAGCCTGTTGATGAGATAGGTGGTTGTAGACACAACCTCTACCCATAGATAATTGGGTAATTTTTTCTCATGAATCATGGACCTTGGTGCTTCCACAATGGTCCTATTCCTCCTTTCTACTACTCCATTTTGTTATAGAGTATACCTGATAGTGATCTCTCTTTTGATGCCTCTATCTTAGAGATATGCATCAAACTCATGGGAGAAGTATTCTCCCCCTCCATCTGACCTTAGCCTTTTCAAGGTTTTCCCTGTTTGTTTTTCAACAAGAGCAAGATAGTTTTTGAAACAATTGAACATTTCATCCTTGTGCTTCATAAAATAAAGTATAGTCCATCTGCTACAATCATCAATGAATGATACATAGTACCTGGATCCTAAGATTAAAGGGTCTTTGCTAGGTCCCCAAACATCTGTGTGGACTAGCTCCTATAGATCACCATGGATGTAACCCTTGTTCATAAAGGGTTGTCCATGAGACTTCCCAAATTGGCATGCACTACACTTATATATCATGTGCTGCTTGTATATGTTTGGAATCCCAAGCACATGTTGATCCCTGCATATTTGTTTCAAACTCCTTTCTCCTATGTGAGCTAATCTTTTGTTGTGCCACATTTCTAATTTTGATAAAGTTTGTCCTCCATAATTGAGAAGTGCTATATTCTGTTGGGGCTTCACTCACTAATTAGACATGAATATATATAGCTACATGAAGGAAGAAGAAAGACAAAGAGAAGTGAAAGCAAAGCACTCAGAAAACTAAGCCTAAGTGAAGGGATAAATTCAGTCTTGTAATATAGTGCAAAATTAAAGTTTAGTCTTGGCATAGAACTTCAAAACTTACGAGTTTGAGTCTAGGAGTATGTAGACTATATGTATATAAGTTAATTTGAGTTGAAAAAACAATAGTGAACTCAATTTTGTAATCTTGAGAAAATAGAGAAAAGTCGGGTTTTTTCTGTGAGAGATGTTGAGGAAAGTCTACTCAGTGTATGAGAGTTTTCCATGGCTATGAGCAGAATGAGGCCAAGCCATTTTGTACACATCTTCTCTAATAGTTAACACATGTTTGTGTAGAAGGATTTGGTCTAATTCCTCTTGTGCATTGAATGAGTCTAACAGTGAAGGTATGTCAAATCGATGAAGTCATTTTTCAGATTTCAGACATAGTGCAAATGTTGAAGTGAATTTAGAAGATTTTGAAGTTATTACTTAAAAGTCTTGCTTAATATGTGTTGCTTAACATTAGCAAGAACTTTTATTAGCAAAAGATCAAAAGAATTTGTACGAATCAAGCTAATACAGAACATATTTGAAGTTAGAAGAAAAGGCACAGATTTCTGAAAAGTGAAATTTTTGATTTCACTAAGTTTGGTGGTAAAGTGTTCAAATTGAGAGTGTTACTAAGCTAATGATGATTACAGAGGTGTTATAATATCACTTTAGCTTAGTTCTTGTGGTGTTTCATACATCAACAAGTGGTATCAGAGTAGAAAGGTCCTCAAGAGTGAAAGGAGGAGCAGATACAAGAGGAATTGAAGAGTTGTTCATTAAAGAGATGAAAGATGAGGTGTTCAACAACAAAAGACATCAGAGGAATGCTTTGAAGTTATTCTCAAGGGTAAAGATCTACAAAAGGTATCATACTTTAACCTTATACTCATAGGTTGCAGCAGAAACAAGAAGACTATGGCAGATCATGTACCTATTGACAAATTGGACAGAGATAATTATCCTGCTTGGGTAATGAGAATGGAAGCCTTACTTATGAGTAAGGATCTAATGATATATGTGACAGGTGAAGAAGAAAAGCCTAAATTTGAAGATGAGAGTCAACCAAGGAAAGAAGAACTAGAAGCTTTGAAGCTATGGCAGAAGAGAGATGCAAGTGCAAGGGCTTATATATATAACACTATCACAGATCATTTGCTACCACATATCAGAGGATTAGAAACAGCTGAAGACATATGGAATGCTTTGGAAGATCACTTCCAAAACACTACTAAGGCTAGGAAGGCTAGCTTATGGTCAGAGTTCACCACATTTAAGAAAAAGCAAAATCAGAGTATTAGTGATTATGTCACTAAGATGAAGGACTTAGTAGATAGTCTTGGATCTATTGATGAGGATATTGAAGATCATAGGTTGATATCACAATGGTTTGCAGGGTTGAGAGGAGATGGGAGGTGGAAACCTTTTGTACTCTCAACTGAACTTTCATTAAATCATTATGTGCCAGAATTAAATCAATTGCTTGGATTGATGCTCACATTTGAGCAAGACTTGAAGTCAGATGGAGATAAAGGATATAGTTCTGCTATGTATGCAATGAATAAGAAGAAAAGTAAGAAAGGTAAAGCAAAGGATGAAGAAGAGTTGACTACTCAAGAAAATTATGCAAGAGGAAGAGGTATTGGCAGAGGTAAAAGTCGAGGAAATGGAAGAGGTAGAGGAAATCAGAACAATAACAAGAAGACATGTTGGATTTGTGGATTGAGTAATCATCTAGCCTATGATTGTTGGCATAATCAACAAGGATCAAATCAAAATCAAAGTAATAATGGCAGAGGAAGAGGTGGAAGGTTTCAGAATCATTTTCAAAGAGGAAGACAGAATTCAAGAGGAGGTTTTGGTAGAGGTGGTGGAAGAAATTGGAATCAGAATCAGTCTTACAACACTACCTATTACAACTATGCAAATGATACACAAAATGACAACCATACAACATTGATGATGAATTCAACAAGTACATCAGAGAAGGAGGATCTCAAGGTATTCTATATTGACTCTGGTTGTTCAAATCATTTTTCAGGTAATATAGAATTGTTATCAGAATTGGAAGAAGGTATTTCAAGTCATACAATACAAACAGGTGACAATACAAAACATAATGTGCATTCAGTTGGAAAAGTGAAGTGCAGGAGTGGAACTGATTTACTAACAAATGTTTTGTATGTCCCAACAATACCAAAGAATATGATTAGTGCGGGACAAATAGTGGAGAAAGGTTTTCAAGTCAGATTTACAAATGAAGGGGTATTTATTGAAGATCCAGAGGATGGATACAATCAAATTCTCTGTGGTAAAAAGGAAGGTAGACTTTTTACTCTCAAAGTGCAAGGAAATGTTGGTCAAGCCCCGATCACGCACAATGATGAAGTACTTACAAAGTTAGACCTCTGGCATAAGAGGTTAGGACACTTCAATGAAAAAGGAATTAAAACCATGGTGGAGAATCAATCTGTAATAGGGCTACCAAATGTAAAAAGCCAACATATGATCTACAAGTGTGAAGCTTGTCAGATGGGAAAGGCACATAGATTATCATTTCAGAAGAAAGGTTTCAAGCATGATGGTTTGCTAGAGCTCATACATACAGATGTATGGGGACCAACAAAAGAAGGATCAATCAATGGATCTAGGTATTATGTTCTTTTTATTGATGATGCTACAAGGTGGATAACCATTTATGTTTTAAAGGAAAGATCAGAAGTATTTGGAGCTTTCAAACATTTTCATGCATATGCAGAAAGAGTTACAGGTCAAAAGCTAAAAAGGTTGAGGTCTGATGGAGGGGGAGAATACTTCTCCCAAGAATTCAATGATTATCTTTGGAATGCAGGTATCAAGAGAGAAATAACTTGCAAATATACACCTCAACATAATGGGGTGGTAGAAAGGAGAAATAGAACATTGGTTGAGTTTGCAAGAGCAATGTTAAAAGAAAAGAATTTCCCTAATTATCTTTGGGCTGAGGCTGTAAATACAGCTACATATCTTGTGAATAGGTTACCCTGTGTAACTCTAAATGGAATGACCCCTTATGAAGCATGGTGGGGTAAGAAACCAATACTTGATCATTGTAAAGTGTTTGGATCAATTGCTTATGCTTATGTACCATCACAACTCAGACATAAGCTTGAACCAAAGGCTGAAAAATATATATTTATTGGGTATGATGAAAAGCAGATGGGTTATAGGCTATGGAGTCCTCTAACCAACCAATTTATTGTTTCTAGAGATGTGACATTTGATGAACAGAAGAGTTGGTATGCAGATAAAGATTGTAACCTTGAAACATTTAAAGAAGAGGTAAGAAGAAGTGAAAGAGGTAAATCACATATGCAGGTCGATGGAGATGAAGATCATATGCAAGCAAGCACATCCAGAGTTGGATCATATAGAAGAAATGAAGATGAACCAAGATTTGATGAAGAAGTATATCCAGATACACATGAAGAGTGTGAACCAAGGAGATCAACCAGAATGAGGAAACAACCTACAAGGTATTCTTATGATACTTCTTATTTGACTCATAAAAACTATGCTTACTTGATTAAGGAAGATGAAGAGCCTCAAAGCTATGATGAAGCAAAAGGTAAGAGACAATGGGAAGAAGCAATGAAGGAAGAGTTTGATGCACTTGAAGAAAATAAAACTTGGGAACTTGTTCCAAAACCTAATGGTAAGAAAGTGATTGGAAATAAATGGGTTTACAAAATAAAGAAGCATGAAGATGGAAGAATAGCCAGATACAAAGCTAGATTGGTGGTTAAAGGCTATGCTCAAACTCATGGCATAGATTATGATGAGACATTCAGTCTTGTAGCAAAGATGTCAACCATAAGGACAATCATTGCTATTGCAACATCAAAAGGATGGACATTGAGTCAATTGGATATAAACAATGCATTTTTGAATGGATATATATCAGATGAGGTCTACATGGAGCAACCTCAAGGGTTTGTAGATTACAAGTTTCCAAATTATGTTTGCAGATTGAGAAGAGCACTTTATGGATTGGAGCAAGCTCCAAGAGCTTGGAATTATAGACTTGTGAAGTATCTTAATGATATTGGATATCAAAGTTCAAAGGCAAATGCAAGTTTACTTATTAAGAGAACAGATGAAGGTATGATCTACATTTGTATTTATGTAGATGACATTATAATTACAGGTACTTCAAATGAAGGAATCAAGGAGGTGAAGAGATTACTTGAGAAGGAATTTAAGATAAGTGATCTAGGAAAATTGTCATATTTTCTTGGAATGGAAATCACTTATGCAGAACATCGTATATATGTATCACAAGAAAGGTATCTTTTGAATATTCTAAAGAAGTTTAACATGGAGAATTGCAGAGAGGCATCAACACCACTAGAGATTAATCATAAAATCAGCAAATATGATGGTGCAGAGTTCAAAGATATGAGGAAGTATCAATCTTTAGTGGGAAGCTTGATTTATGCTACACTAACAAGACCTGATCTTAGCTATGCAGTGGGAGTTCTTTCTCAGTTTATGCATTGTCCAAAGGATCAACATTGGATTGCAGGTCAAAGAGTTCTTAGATACATCAAAAGAACTTTGAAGGAAGGATTATATTATCCATTGACATTAGATACAAGGCTGAGAGCATATAGTGACTCAGATTGGGTAGGAAGTCAAGATGATAGAAGGTCAACACATGGGTATATGGTATACATAGGAGATAAACTTGTAAGCTGGTGTTCAAAGAAGCAACATACAGTGGCCTTATCATCAACTGAAGCTGAGTACAAAGGACTTGTGGAAGCAGCAAAAGAAGTGATATGGATGCAGACTTTGTTCAAAAGCTTGGATATTGATCAAGGTATACCTATCATACATGGAGATAATATGAGTTCATTGTATCTTGCAGCAAATCCTATATTTCATGCAAGAACAAATCACATAGAGATACAATATCATTTCTTGAGAGAAAAGGTAATGGAGAAGGAGCTTGAAGTGGTATATACTTCTACAAAAGATCAGATTGCAGATATTATGACAAAGAGCTTGGATGGAGTGAAGACAAGTAGATTCAAAGAGATGGCAAGAATAAAAGAGAAAAAGATTACATGAAGAAGTCTGAGGATACTAATTAGTGATTGAGGGGGAGCTGTTGGGGCTTCACTCACTAATTAGACATGAATATATATAGCTACATGAAGGAAGAAGAAAGACAAAGAGAAGTGAAAGCAAAGCACTCAGAAAACTAAGTCTAAGTGAAGGGATAAATTCACTCTTATAATATAGTGCAAAATTAACGTTTAGTCTTGGCATAGAACTTCAAAACTTACGAGTTTGAGTCTAGGAGTATGTAGACTATATGTATATAAGTTAATTTGAGTTGAAAAAACAATAGTGAACTCAATTTTGTAATCTTTGAGAAAATAGAGAAAAGTCGGGTTTTTTCTGTGAGAGATGTTGAGGAAACTCTACTCAGTGTATGAGAGTTTTCCATGGCTATGAGCAGAATGAGGCCAAGCCATTTTGTACACATCTTCTCTAATAGTTAACACATGTTTGTGTAGAAGGATTTGGTCTAATTCCTCTTGTGTGTTGAATTCTAACTGATTTCATATCAGTGTGTAAGTTAGTTGATAGTTACGAGTTTTTTGGCGCACTTTTCGCTGATCTTCTTAAGGTCAGATCTCACAGTACAGTGTAAAGTTTTTCATGAGTGATAGCTCATTAATAAAGCTCTGCTTTCAACTACAATTGGTCAAAAGATCTTTACAAAACGGGATGCATACTCAGAGAAATGAGTCTAACAATGAAGGTATGTCAAATCGATGAAGTCATTTTTCAGATTTCAGACATAGTGCAAATGTTGAAATGAATTCAGAAGATTTTGAAGTTATTACTTAAAAGTCTTGCTTGGTATGTGTTGCTTAACATTAGCAAGAACTTTTATTAGCAAAAGATCAAAAGAATTTGTACGAATCAAGCTAATACAGACCAGATTTGAAGTTAGAAGAAAAGGCGCATATTTATGAAAAGTGAAATTTTTGATTTCACTAAGTTTGGTGGTAAAGTGTTCAAATTGAGAGTGTTACTAAGCTAATGATGCTTACAGAGGTGTTCTAATATCACTTTAGCTTAGTTCTTGTGGTGTTTCATACATCAACATATTCCTAGTATCTTGTAAATCAAATGTAAAGAGTCTACCTATCTTTTCTCCTTTTGTAATCCACTTGAACCCTTTTTTAGGATATTCAACAAATGCTCCATTTCTTGTGAACCTTACTTGCAATCCTTTTTCTACAATTTGTCCAACATTTATCAAGTTCTTGGTTATGGTAGGTACATACAATACCTTGCTGAGTAGATTCATATTTCCATCTAGAGTCTTTACATTTCCAATCTTTTCAATTGAGTGCCTTGTGTCATCTCTTGTCTGTACCTCATGCTTGTTCCTTGGATCCTCCAAGTCAGATAATAATCCCACATTTCCTACCACATGATTTGGGCAACCACAATCTATATAGAACACATGCTCATCTACTTTACCTTGCCTCATGGTCATGTTCATCAATGAGAGTGAGTCCTCTTGTGTTTGCTCTTCAATGTAATTGTTGTAGTCTCTTCTTCCTCTATAGCCTCCTTGGTTATTGTAGTTGTTGTAGTTGTTGAGATTGTTTGATCTTCCTCTTCCATAGCTTCCTCTATTGAAGCCTCTTCCCATCTGATTTATAGGGTTCCTAAAACAACTCTTAGCTGTATGGTTAGTCAATCCACATATGGCATGGAGAGGCGCTTTGGAATCTCCCCCTGCCTTGTCTACCTCCTCTGCCTCTTCCTCTTGTATCTCTACCTCTTCTTGCAAAATTAGCTTGGGAGGTACTAGCTTCATCATCAGATTTCTTGCCTTTACCTTTACTATCCTTATTCTTGTTCTTATCAGTGTATAACACAGAGGATTGATTACCTTTTGAGTTTTCATTGTTCTTCACAAGCTTGGATTCATGACTGAATAGTTTCCCCATTAGATTATTGAAGTCAGATACTTGCATGTCCATGTATAGATCCATTGCTATGGTGAAGGCTTCCCATTTATCATCTACCTTGATTCCATTGATCACTTGTCTCATAATCTTTTCCTATTCAATGACTTCTCCAATGCTTCCAAGTTGATCAGCTAGATCCTTCATTTTAGTGACATAATCAGTCTCATTCTGCTTGGGCATTTTTTTGAGTGTTGTGAACTGCATCCACAACTAGTTCTTTCTTGCTCTAGTGCTTGAAGAAAAGAATCCTTAAAGTGCATTCCAGGTTTCTTGTGATGTCTTACAGTTCCTAATGTGTGGAAGCAAGAAATAAAAAATTGAGTTGAGAAGATATGACCTGACCAAGCCATCCTTTGAGCTCCATGTTGATAACCTTTCCTGTTCTTCTTGAGTATGTTGCTCTTTGCTTTTGAGTATTGGCATTAACTCATCTCTAGATATGTAACCATAGAGATTTCTACCTTGTAGATATGCTTCCACTCTAATAGACCAAGTAGAGTAATTACCTCGATCCAATTTGTCAATTGATGATGGGAATCCATCTCCCATGTTGAGTTGATGATAGATCTAATACCACTATGAGGAGATGGTTGGATACACTCCAGAAATGAGGTGGTGCTGCACAAATCCTGCTCTACACCTACCAATGTAGCTTCATAGTACCTTAGTAGAAACTTCTAGCTTCCAAAATATGCATTTGGATCCATAAGGTGCTTTAAAGCATCACCCTCAAATAGTTATGTAAAAAAAAAACTACTTTGGAGATTGAAGAATTCCAAAAACTTGCTATTTTGGGACTTGGTCCTGCTCAATAATTCACTCAATGCTCACTCACTGATTGCAATTGACCCAAGAGCTTTTAGACATAGCTAATTAGAGTCCTAAGCTTGCTATATGAAGTTATTTCACTAATTTAGGATGCGTATATGATGAGAAATCACCTTAAGAAGGTAGGGGGTGTAATCTCGACTTTTTAGGAAGATGACAGTGAGCAGAAATAGGTGACTTGCAAAGAATGTATCTCACAAAGTACAAAGTAAAATGGTATAAAAGTTAATAGATGAGAACTAGAAGTATAAGCTACATATCCCAAGTTGAATCACATCAGTTGGATAAGTATTCTCAGATAACTCCTCAAAACAAATTCACTGAAATGAGCTTTTAGCAGCATAAAATAGTAGATGCCAAATGACTTGCATAAATTGAATCAAATGTATAGTACTATGAATGTATGATACAAAGGAGATGATGTAGGCTTACTCATACATGTGTGGGCTTAGTGTACTCACAAGCTTGAAGCTCAATGTGTCATTTTTCTTGGTCTACTACTCATGACTAAAAATCAGCTCTTTTATAGATGTGTCTTCAATTTGAATTTTGAATCTGCCACCTAAAAGTGATCCTACCTTTTAGGATTCTGATTGATTTGATCCCAACAACTTATTTGGCATGAAGTACAACTCTATTACTCTCTTTTACAATTATCTTGAGTTAAACTCATGGATTTTACAAGAGGTGTTCATATGTGACTTATGGATAGTCATCACACCCAAGTTGTGAAGTAAACCTTTGATATTTGGTCAAGCACCAAGGCTTGCCATATGTACCAACACTTAAAGGGCCAAGCAGAAATTCCCAATAGAAGAGCTTATACTAGGGCAAGACTGGATGTATGAATTTAAGGTTACTTTAAATCTAGCACAAGGATACATAGCTACCAATGTAGGCCATAGAGAAGTCTTTATCCTCCTAAACGAAAAGCATCTCATAGAGTCCCACACGATAAACCATAATGCATGAGTGTGCATAGATCCCAAGAGCCTTATTCAAATGAATCTATTTCTCAATCAATCTTATAACTTCAAGATAACCCTTGTTTTATAACAAGTGCAAAACCTATCCCTCCTTCCCAAGAAAATATTCAAGAGAGCAATAGTGAGGTTATCATTTCTTGAGAAGAGGGTAGAGAGTTATTGATAGTCAAAACATTGAGAAAAAACAAGGGAGTTAAATAGATGTGGATCCGCAAGGAACAACTCAAGGAGTCTCAATCAACTCAAAGACAATCACAACCAAGGAATCCTCAAAGGAAGAGGCTAAGTAGAGTAGCAATATCAAAGAAATCAATCAATTCTAAGACTATTCAAGTTTGGGTACCAAGGAATCTCGTCAAAGCCCAAAGACATCATCAACAAGCTTGTATTTCAAAGAAAACCTTAAAGGAAGCACATGAAGCTATACGTGCACCAAAAAATAGTTCTTCAACTAAATCCTATTCGAAGGACTTATGACAAATGAAGATTACCAAGGTGATGGAAGCAAATGAAACAAAATAATCATAGCAACCACATATGGAGGAGCAAGAAAAAGAAAAGAAAACCCAAGCAAAGCCAAAATAAAGCACATGAAGATCAACATTGAGCTATGAGAATAAATCAAGTGTGGAGACCAAAAACAACTCAATCGGAGCAATAATTTGAGAAGCAATGCCATTCTTGCACACATATTGAGTTGAATGCATCTAGAGTGTTCACAATAGGGCCAGAACACAAGGCCTTCCAAGATTGATTAGTGGTGCACATTTCCTCAAAATGGGAATAGATCTTCAATTGTAGTCTAATAGTGTAGGAGTTTCATAACCATAAATAATTATTTCCTTTGGCTATTACTAATCCATTTTTTTATTTTGGTTATCCACAAGAAGTTAGCTTTGTATCATCCCCAAGCGAATGGTGAATCTGAGAGTTCCAAAATGCTATGGAAAGTTTTGATAAAAAATGTCAATATGGGATGCTCAAACTAGGATAAGTAACTACAACATGCACTTTGGGTTTACCATGTTGCTTACAAGAGTGCATTGGGAGATAGTCCATTAAACCTTGTATATGGAAAATATGGAATCTTGCCTATTGAATTCCTTAAACTGACTCTCAAAATAGCAAGATATTTTGAATGGAATGGTCATGAGTTATCTACTTTGGTGGATAAAATCAATGCACTTGAAGAGATGCACCTGAAGGCTATTGTAGGAACATATGCTCATAAAATGAGAAAAATATATTATTTTGATGTCCATATAAATGCTAAGAAGTTACAAGAAGGAGACCTTGTACTTTCCTACCCTTTGAAACACCATGCTAAGAAATTTCAAAAATGCGGGAATGGGTCATATGTTTTTACATTGTATCTCATCTAGTGGAGCCATGTAATTAGCAAAACTCAAAGGTGATGTCTTTTCCAACTATACCAATGGTTGAAGAGTTAAAATATACCAAGAATCCCTCACTATAGACATCTTAAGATGCTTACAAGTGGCTACACAGAGAAAAAAAGAAGAACAACACATCAAACTAGAGGCTCAAGAAGAAGCTTTAGAGCATATACATAAGAAAAGGTTGTTGTTGAAACAAACAAATCAAAATATGCACTCTAATGTACATAAATAAGTACCCATAGAGTCATTCAATCGACCACAAGTTGTTGCCATGGCTATGTTCCAAACACACTATAATGAAATCTCAATCAAAGATAAGATACCACATATAGCTGGTGAATTAGGGCACTCACCTAAACACATGGTTAAATTTTTCATTGATACAGGTGTCATTATTAATGTGATAAGGTTGTATCTCATACACACATTGAAAACCAAAACCTAATCCCACTTGATAGGGTTAGGTTGAAAAAAAAACCCATGCATGGGTGAAGTTAAACTTCCCATGAATCTGGGAAAGGCCGATAATCTAGTGAAATTCTTATCTTGTGAGGATGATGATCTAATAGAATGAATCATACTTGGCCAAGATTGAAACTTTGAATATTTTATCAGTGCAAACCTAGCAATGGAAAAATGATGCTCAAATAGGAAGGAAAAGATGTACTTGTACCTCTTTTCACTTCTTCCACAATGAATGGATTGATAAAAAAATAGACTCTGGATATTCTTGAGTCTACCCCTATCATCAAACATATATCAAAATATCCACCTATCAATCAACATCAAACCAAATAAAAATATCAACAAGTACAATGCTAACCGTAGAAGCCATAAAGAGAAACTCTCAAGTGGCTAAACAACATTGGTTACCCAACTCTCTTGTGATTGAGAAATCCTCACACCAAGATATCTAGGTGCCCAATAAATAAGTAACAAAATCTATGAGTTATTATGGTCATCACAAGAGGAAACAAGCCTCTCATAGAATGCCACTTTTAGAACACAAAAATAGTGATCCATGAACTACAGTCACACATATTTGGATACCCGTGTGGGATTTGAACTAATGATCTACCAGTTAGGAGTATGATGGGATAACAAATTTCCCCAAAAGCCATGGCTGAGGATTAATTCCTAATCTTCCCTCTAAGGGTGTGGTTCAAACATCTCCTTCATACCTTTTATTGAGTCTAAAACTCTCTTCTCCTTCTAGAGATCATTGTACTTAATGATCAATTGTTGATGTCCCCTTGAGTTGATCCTCACCCTTGCACACTCTCTTGAAACTTCTTGTTCTCAAACCTAGTCTCTTGAAACCTTGCTCACAACCTTGGTCTCTTGAACCTTTCCTTTTCGCTTCTTAGCCACTTGCCTACAAAATTGCCTTGTTCGCAACCTTGGTGTTGCTCTAGCACAATGGTGAGAACCACATTAAGAAGCTCCACCTCCTTAATGTCAATCCGCGGAAGAGATAGGAGTGATATGAAGATCGTGAATGTGAGATGAAGTGAGAGTGAAGGTGAGAAGCATAGAAATGCACACACACATATACACACACTACGAAGAGTCAAGCAAGACACAATGGAAGGTGACAAATCAACTCTATTACTCAAGAACACTATTACAAGCTCAAAATAACTCTAAGCTCACACTATCCTCAAACAAGCTAACCTCAAAAATGAGCTCTCTAGCTCTTTTTATAGTTTCTAGACTAGTTTTGACCGGTTTCACATCTAGTGATCGGCATAGTTAAAAATTAGGTCCTAGATGCTATTTGGAAGGGTAAACGATGTCTAAAAATAACGAAAATTGATACGCTTGTTCTACCTAAGCTCCTCAAGCTCAAGGACTCCTCGTCTTGCACAAAATGGAGCTATAAATTAAGAAAAGGGTTTTTCTATGTTACATATGTTACATTAGTGATGAAAATCATTGTTGGAGGTTTTTGAAAAGTATTTCTAAAACATGATTCTTTGAAAAAAGATTCGACTGGCTCCCTGCTCCGTCTTTACATACTTCTGCATCGTCTGTGCCTCTGGCTGCTTCCAACACCCCCCTCCCTCTCGCTTCTGTCGTCCCTGACAGAACCTTGTTGTGAGGTCTGCTGGATATAGTTCTGTAGGAGGTCTTGAGCGAGGGTGTGCTCGGAGATACGAATGCCTCGGGCCAGGTCGGCCTCGAGTTTCTCCCAGTCTATTGGTTGTGGTTCTTCCAGTGGCGGGAGCTGATAGTGTGTGGAATAGACCATTCGTTCACAAGCAAATAAGTGTAATAAATGTGTAGGTCTGCTTATGAATACCTCTGAATGGTATTCCCAGAAGCCGGTTGTGAACATCTCTTCGAACGTCTGCTTGTAGCACGCCGGTAGGTACTTTATTCTGCAATGTCAGGCATAACACACCCGTAGCGATGGCGTTGTACTCATATCATATACCAGATCGAAATTGCCATGCTCAAAGCCCGGGGTGTTTACATGAGGTGCCTTGACGCGTCGGAAGACTTTAAAAATCATTTGCATCATGTCAAAGATTTTGACAGTCATGTGCGCCGCTATATCGTCCATATGCTTTAATCTAGGGAGCCAGTGGCGAATTGTAGCCATCATGTAGCCTACAGTTGGTAACACGATGGGTGGCTTAAAATAGGGGTAATTCAACCAGTCCTGGCACTGCTTATTGTTTTGTACCTTAATAGCAAAGGCTGTCCAGGAGCGGCGTCGTGGTACTGGTCCCCAACATGGGTTGTACTTTAAGTGCAGAGGTGCCTTTACCCATGTACTCATCATTTCGGGATACTTCTGTAGTAAATCTTTTCGCCACTCTGGTTGATAGATCTCTCCTTGCTGCGCATCGAGTGGTAGATCGTCCTCCTCGAATTGAGTTGCATGCGATGGTTTCTTACCTGTCTCTTTCTCAATAGCTAACTGGTATTCAGCCATTAACATAAAATACGGTTTATACTGTAGCTCATGCCCAGATATGTATCGTCGCGGGGCCAAATGAGCAAAGAATGGAGACTATAAAATTCTTTCTTCTATCATCGCCATGGCATGTAATTGTGCCTCTACTCTAGCTGAGTGCGTTGTCCCAAGTTCCTCAATAGTCTTCATCCACGCGGGGGTCGGGAGTTCGTAAGTCATCTGGCCTTCGGCCGTGACGCGTCCGCCTGGGATGGGTTGTGGCTCGTACGCCTCTTCAAACGTTTCCTCCACCGGGATGGTGACATTTTCTTCCTCAGCTGGAAGCTCAGGTGGGGAATCTGGCCTGGGTGGTGCTTCATATACTGCAATCCTTGATTCAAGGTTTGATACCTGGGCCCGTAATGCATTGAGTTCCTCTAAGATGTGAGGAGAGGGGTCCACAGGTGCTGGTATGTCTGGTTGTGCCGGTGCTCGTAACTGGAGTAATTTATGATCTTCTTTGAGTTTCTGTAACTCCTCATTCATGCGATCGTATTCATCTAGCAGTCTTACATGATCTTCTAGCAGCATCTTCATTGAGTCTGAGGGAATGGCTTTGAACCGACTAGGACTCAAAGGTTGGTCTGGGTGGTCAAGAGCTGCTTCTAAGTTTTCTCGGTTCTGATCCTGTAGGCGCTGGTTTTCCTCCTTTGCTGCTGCTAGATGTCTTCTGAGTAAGCCCATGTTTCGTGTTAGCGTTGCATTGCGGACTGTCTGGGCTCTTAATAAGTTATCCAGGTCAGCAGTGGCTTCCTTGGTCTTGTCTTTGCTTTCTAGTTCTAATTTATGATAGGCTTCTCGTAATTCTTGGTAGCGGCTGTTCAGTGAGGCATTCTCAATAGACAATAAATTAAGCTGCGACTGTAAGTCAGTGGTTGTCCTCTGCAGCTGCTGATAATTATCGCCAAGAGATGTGAACTCATCTCGTACTTGTGTCATACACATGAACATCTGTCGAAATGCATTATCTACAGTGGGTGATAGTATTAATGGGGTGCTAAATGAAGATGCAGTGGGTGTAGATGCAAAGGGAACGGGGAATGGGGGTGGGAAGGTGGATGCTGTGGTGATTGTGGAAAATTGTGAGGTGCCTAAATATGTTTGTGCCGTGAGTGAAGTGAGTGATGGTGCAGTGGGTGGTGAGATGTCCATGTCATTGGACGTGTCCAGTGTGGTGACTGTGAATATGGGTGTGACTGTGGGTGCTTGTGCTGGTGTAAATACGGGATTTACAAAGGTTGAGGAGTAATTTACAGGGGGGCTAGCTGGAGCAGCTTGGTGGAAAGGGGAAATAGGGGTTACAGTGGGTCGGGGAGGTGAGACTGGGGAGAAGGCTAATGGCAGTGGGAATGGGAAAAGGGGTCGTGGAGGTGTGGGGAAGGACGGGAAAGATGGATTGAGGACTGGGTTGGAGAGAAAGGTGGGTGTGTGAGGGGGTAGACTGGGTCTAGTGGGTGCGGGAATTGTGGGGTGAGTGGTCGTAAAGACAATTTCTGCTACGCCACCGGCGAATGAAGATGTTGGTCTGGGGGAAGGAGGGTGAAGAGGGGAGGCTGGATGGATGGGCGGAGATGGAGGAGCGGTTGGGGTGGTTGGTACTTCAGTGACTACTGAGGTATGTACAGTTGTAGCGCGGGGTGGGGAATCTACAAGGATGGTTTCTGCTGCCAACGAACTTTCGGGGACGAGGCGTGCCTCCCTGGCTTGTTCTGAAGACTGTGCTCCTGTTGGTATACGAATGTATTCGCCGGGCTTGGAAAGTAGTCGCACTCTGCGGGGGTCAAACTGTGGTAGTGGCTTTCTTTGCAAGTACTTAAGGGCTTCGTTGGAGCCTACTGATTTGACTAACTCTCAGAATCCTTTGATGTATGCGTCTTCGAATCCGCCTGTGACAAGTTCTTGTTCTATTATCGCTTGACTCTCTTCCTCAGTCAGCTTTTTGCGTGCCCAAACTTTTTCCATAGTTCTATACAGCTTCTTAATAGCCAATGTGTAAGCTGCTGCTTCACAAGTTTCATCTTCATGGGTACTTGTATCACCATGTGTGTCTGTTTGTTGTCCTTGGCCATCTGTCTGTTCATGCTCTTGGGATTCCTGAGTTCCCTGGCTGGCTTCGTCATCGCCTTCGTCTTCATCAGTTGCTGTTCTTTCGTCATCAGAGCTAGACACGATCTGTCCGTGTGGCTGATCCCGAGGTGTGGTGGGATAGCTGGGCCTTTCATATTCTTGAGAAAACAGTTGTCTTTCTAAAAATTGGAACTCATTTGAGAATGCATCGGGCATTTCAAAATCGAACGTTGTGTTCAGTGGCGCTACTTGTTCTGCTTCTAAACGGGGTATTGGAAAAGAGAACGCTTCCGCACCAATAGTGGTGGGAATTTCTGTTGCCGTGGTGATAGGTTCTGGGGTTGTGACTGCTTGAGGTGCAACAGTACTAGTGGTGCCTTCCGGCGTAACTGGTCTTGATAACCGTATACGAATTGGTGGTACCGTGGGAGTGGCTGCGGTCGGTGACTGCTCTGGAGATGGTTGTGGTGAGGGTGATTCTGGGACTTGTAGGCACGGGATAGTGCCTCTCATCCGCTTTCTGGCTCTGCCTTTGCTAGACTTTCTAGCCTTCTTAGTGGTCCCTTTGAATGCTTTCAGTTCCTCACTTGTCATGGCACGCTCAATCGGTAAGTCATACGCCAAGCACATATATATAATTCTCGTAAGCGCACAGCATCCATTGATGACTTTCTTTCGTTCCCATCTATGTTGGGCCAAATAGAGCTGATCAATTATCCAGCTAGCTAGATCAACCGTTTGGGGGCCAGTACATGCTAAGTATAAGCCAAACCAGATTCTTTTGTGGGGCATGGTAAAACGATCCTGAGCTGGGAAAGCAAAATGCTGCATGCATATCCTTAAGGGCTTGGAGAGCTCAGGGGTTATAGCTGAAATATCCTCCCACTTAGTTACGTCACCACGTTTCATCTGCTCTGGGACTAGCCGTTCTCGCTCCGTCGGAGTATGCGTTCCATGTATTTTGAGAGCTGCGCGAATTAAATCTTTAGACAAATAAAACCTTCTGAATGGAGGGTCATTTACCAAGGATGGTAACATGAATGTGCCAGGTAGATCCTTGTTCTCTGAAGCTGTCAAGGTGGTTACTAAGTAAAAGCATCTGTAAAAATCAGGTTTAGGCAGAGGGTCACTAAAATATTCTGTAAATCCCGCCCGTGCCCAAACGTGCGTTAAATCTTGTGTATTCTGCAGTCCTTCAAATTCTCTTGAAAAGAACTGGTACTTGGCCCATGTGCAAAGATCAAATGCCAAATTGGCCTCAAATATGAAATCAACGTCTGCTAAGGGTCCTGCTAGGCCTTGAAACCAGTGAGAGTTACGATGAATCTTCTCAGTGTATCCTCTAGGAGGATCGTCGATTGGCATGGGTCCTGGAAAACCTTGAAACTCTGGTGGTTGCATCGTCGGATAAGATTCCGCGAGTAATTCTCCAATATTGGCCATTGGTGTACTTGGGCCAGCTTCTGATGGTCCTTCTTCGGTTTGCATGATGACTGACGAGCTAATGGAAAAGATCTGCTACAAATGATTAGCACATTAGTATGGAAATTAATTATGATCCCATTAAGTTGAGACCGCAATCCCTTTCCATAACCGATGTGTAACCCGTGTAGCCAGGTGTTGTGAGGTGGTTAATGGAATGATTATTTGCAAAACTAATGCAGGTCTCTAGACGCCTACATGGTCAGATTATGCATACATTTCTTGATGAGCTTTTATTATGCATGATGTGGGGTTTTGGTGTATGAATTCATACAAGGTTTGGTTGAGGGTGAATTATTACAAGGGTGGAGTTTAAACGGGGTGGGAGAATTGTTAGATAAGGGGGTACAAGAAGACGTCTGGATACGTTTCCGTATCCATTTCCTAAGAGTCTTTGAGTGGGTGGTGTGTTTCTGCTGAGGGACCAAAAGTGGTATCGGGTTTGGTGGGATTGAAGGATGAAAAGATTTCTGAGGGGTATATATTACATGGCTTGAGGGTTGGGCTATAATACATTGTTTGGGTACCCAAATCTGCATGGGTGTGGGTCGATTGATAAGATACTTCTTGGCGATCCAAATCTGACGAGTATTTGTACTTGTAGAAGAAGATCGAGGGGACTTTGGATATTGACTCTGCTTCTTTTGAAACTTTGTCCTGTTCTTGTCTGCAGTGTTGCCAATAGGCTGTGGTTGTTGTTCTTTTGGCACCCATATTTGTCTCGTGCCACTTGTTCTATGATTTTGTTACTGCTGCTGTCTTTGCCTTGTCTGGTGGTGTCGTCAGTCTGGGTTCCTCTATTGTGGTTGACTCCTTTGTGGTTGGGTTTGAGAGGTCCAGTGGACGCTCTGCTTTGGAAAAGAAGGGAGATCCAACACTTGCGTGAACTGCCCATTAGGAAGTGATTCGTTATCTATCTGTAATCTAGGCCAGTCCGCAGCAAGTTTGGAAGGATGAGCACTGCAGGGTATTGTGCTCATTTGGCCGCTGATGCAACCCACCTGACCGCTGATTGTGTCCATCTGCCCTAGCGGTTGGGTAATCGCCCCTTCTAGTTTGCAGGAAGCCCCAGGGAAGATCTCTTGTCATCCTTCTGATTGACAACTGTCTATAGCCAAGCCCGAGTGGGTTGGTGTAGACGTAACGTGATTGATCTGACCCAAGATCTTCCGGTCTTCCATCGCATGCATTTCATAGGGTCTAGGGTTACAAGCCTCAGTTGGAATGCCGTTAGGGAAGTCAAGCGATATCACTCGCTTCTGCTCTAAGGTTCCAATCTGTAAGGAGCCTTGTCTAAGATTTAGGTCCACTGAGTGATCGTATAGCCAATCTTGGCCAAGGCTTAGGGGTTCTATCAGGTCGTCATCATGGCACACTAGTAGCTTCACTGTCAAGGTCACTTCGTTTATGAGGATAGGAAGGTCCACCTCACCCATGCAAGGGGTTTCCATGCCTCCTAAGCCTATGAGGTATGCCTCAATTGGCCGCATTTCTATTCCTGAATCCTTATAGTGGGACCATCTAATTGCTTTAGTCACAGCACCTGAGTCAATTAAAGCCCTGAGCTCTTGGCAAGGGTTGTCGTGCTCTAGCCTAACTGTAATGAATGGTCTCCTGTCCACTATGCTAGGATGAGTTCGTGACTTTACCTCACACATAGCCATGGGATATCTGGGTGTTGTTTCCAGATGGTTATACTGCTCTCTCCCTAGTCCTTGTCTTCTTAGCTTCATGCGCTTAATGCGTTCTATTGCTTCTGCCTGAGCTTCCGCTCGTATTCTATTTTCTTCCTCCTTACACTTCTTTGCCAACGTGAGTCGTCTAAGCATATCCTCAGTAAGAGGTTCCTAATATAACTTGACTCTACAGCCACTAATATAATTAGGCATTATGTCTCCTTCTAAGGTGGCTAGCTGTACTGCTCCACTTGTCGAGAGTCTGTTAATGATCATAGGTCCATAACCTCGCTTTTCTAACTTATGTGTGTGTTGCTTTAGCGTATATACTAGACCTAAATCTCATTCTTTTAGGCCTTTATCTTTCACATGTGCATCAAAATATGCTTTCTGTCGCTTCTTCGCTGCATATATTCCTGCTGCTGCCTTTAGCCTGGTTTCTCCTAATTGTTCCAAGTCCATTATTCTTGCTGATAATTCATGGCCGGTCCACTGATGTTCTTGTGCAACCTTAAGGGTCGGTATCAAGAAGTCCAAAGGAAGCACTGCATTCTGACCAAAAACCATCTGAAAGGGAGTTGCATTGAGTACGGTCTTGTAGGCCACTCGATATGCCCAAAGCATGATGTAACTGTTTGTCCCAATCTGAACGTTTGTTGTTCACGAGTTTCGTCAGTACATTACAAAGGATCTTATTAGTGCTTTCAGCCTGACCATTGGCCTGAGGATGATATGGTGCGGATTTCTTGTGAATCACCATAAAATCTTGTAACAAATATTCAATGACTTGGTTTAGAAAGTGAGTTCCTCGATCGCTCACTAACTCTATAGGCAATCCATATCTTGTAAAGACATTCTCAAATAAGAATTTTGCAGTCGTGTGTGCATCATTCTTTTTCATGGATTTTGCCTCTACCCATTTGGTGAGATAATCTGTGGCAACAATAATGTATTCCGCATGTGTACCTTTTGCAGGGGGGTTAATGGGTCCTACAAAGTCTATACCCCACTTTGAAAATGCACGTCCGCCCATCATGGGTTTCAATGGCATTTCATCTCTGCGAGTAGGAAACTGAGTTCTTTGGCACACATCACATCTCTTAACATAGGTATGAGTCCATGTGAAGAGTGGGCCACCATAATCCTGCAAAGAGGGTGGCTTTGATTATCCTTTCAGGTCCAAAATGACCTCCTGCCACACCTTGGTGTGCAGTCTCTAGTATGCTCAGATAATCGCTTTCATGAACACATTGTCTTAGATATCCATCTCGTCCTCTTTTGTATAGATTATCGCCAATAAGTGAATAGTCTTGAGCTTCCTGCTCCAGACTGCGTTGTTGAGCTAAGGTCATTCCTTGAGGGAATGTCTTCGTCCTCAAGTATGTCACTAATGGTTCACTCCAGTCTAGTGTGAGAGACACGTGATATAATGTAGCATGCTCTATTGGTGGTCTTTCACAACAAACATTGCATTCCTTACACAACCTGTAGACATCTGCTTCCATCGAAGGCCAATATACTCCTAGTCTATGCAGAGTCTGTAATGTTCGATGTTTTGAATGATGTTGCTTTAATGCACCTACGTGTGCTGATTGCAACCAATTTGCATGTTCTGATTCATCTACACAACAAGCAAGAATCTTTTGATTATTCTGTTTATATATGCTTCCTGCTATGATTTGGTATCTCTGAGACTTGGTAATCTCTCCTTCTTTGATCTTTATCCTAGGATTCTTAGGTCCGTATGTGAGAATAGGAACTATAGGCTTAGCCCATTCTGGTGCTATCTCAAGGTTAAACAAATAAGCATCTGGTAATTCATCCGCTGTTCCTTGAGGAGCTTCTCTTGAGGTTAATCGGTGCTGAGCACAAGCGTCGTTTAAGTTCATTGAATGAATTTTCACATTCATCTGTCCATTCAAAGTTGGTTAAAAGAGAGTACAAAGGCTTGGCTATGATTGCATACATGTGTATGAATCTCCTATAATAACCGCAATGGCCCATAAATGCATGTACCTCTTTCACATTAGTTGGTCTAGGTAATTCTGCAATTACCTTCACCTTTTCTTCATCCGTAGAGATTCCATTTTTTGACACAATGTGTCCTAGAATTTTGCCTTGTCTGACCATGAAAACACATTTTTCTGGGTTCAAACAAACCTGATATTCTCGACATTTGTCAAATATTTGTCTTAACTCAGGGATATGTGTCTGTCTTACATTTGAATGAGCACATATGTCATCGACATATACTTCCAAACTCTTGCGTAAGAATTCCTTAAAAACATGACACATGAGTTGCTGGAAAGTGGCGGGTGCATTTGTTAAGCCAAGTGGCATCACACAAAATGCAAATATGCCCCATTCAGTGGCAAAAGCCGTCTTGTGTTGATCTTCTGGAGCAATGGCTACTTGATTATAGCCTGAAAATCCATCAAGAAAGCTGTAAACTTCCTTGCCGGCAACTCTTTCCAATAGATGTTCTGTGATAGGAAGAGGATAACTGTCTCTAATCGTGGCGGCATTAACTTTTTTAAGGTTAATACACACACGCAATTTTCCATTCTTCTTGGGCACAACCACAATGGGGGATACCCATTCGGTATGCTCAATCTCATAGATGAATCCCGGCATAAAAGCCTTGTATGTTATAGTACTGTGATTGCCCTGCTATTGGAGGATGTGGACAATCCTTTATGAAGTGATCTCCTTGGCACCTAAAGCATGGTCCACTAGGGCCCTGTGGTCTCTATTGTCTTACTTGGTGCCGTGGATTTGGGTTTGTGTACATCACATTAGCATAGTCTGGCTCCCAACTAGGTTCCACTGGTGGACTATTGTAATGATATGTCTCCACATGTTCTGGTGACTCCGTGTAATATGTGGGTGGACTATCTACATGCGTAGAGTCCAAACTGTTTGAGTTTGGGTCACTCTCTGTGATCAAAGGTGAAGAAGGCACTAAGGCCCTGCTTAGGTTCTCTTCTATAGCAGCGTATTTAACTGAGATGATAATCGCTGGTGGGGGTGGCTGCTGAGCTAAGACGGGTTGAGGTCTCTGTTGAGCCTGGTATGGGTAGTTCTGAGGAGGCCTATAGCAATAAGGCTGAGCATTGTATTGGCCTTGATACCTACCTGGCTGCAGGTATGCTTGCGGGTAGTTCTGTCTCACGGTCTGTTTGTTGTATGGGCAGTCATGAGCCGTATGATTCGTGTATCTTCTCTCAATTGTACAGTATTGGCCACTAGGGTTGGCTTGTGGTTGTGGTGCATTGGGGCACACATTTGCCAAATGATTTCCACCACAAGTGTAACAATGCTTGTTTGTTAGTACCCTAGGTTTGCTAGAAACTCCTAGTTTCTGGGCCACTTTTTCTGCTAGGTCTTCTATCGAGTTAGACAATTTTGTGGATGCTAGAGATGAACAGTCTGAGTCCTTATAGACCTTTGAGAGTTCTAAATCATCTCCTAAGTTGTCCTCAATGTCTATACAAATTCTTACACATTGCTCTAGCGTTCTGGGTTTTTTAGGTACACATAGGAGCGTAGTTTAGAGCTCAACAAGCCATCTAAAAACAATGACACTTGCTTGGCCTGTGAGGGTAGCTCTTGCATCGGACATCGTTCAACATATTGTCTAAACCTACGTCCTGCCAGTCTTATTGTTTCTTGAGGGGTTTGTTTAAAGCTATGAATCAACGAAAACGTGTCATGTCTAATCCCACTTTTAGAGAATTCAGTGATGAATGACTCTAAAAAGTGATGGATGTCTCTAAATTGCCTTTGTTGCAATGGTTGGAACCAAGTTAAAGCGGTATTCTTTAACGTTAGCCCAAATGCATCGTATTGCGTGAACATGTCTTCGACTTGTTCTGCTCTTAGTACTTGCTTGAATTCTGCGCCATGGTCATAGGGATCTCCTGTCCCATCAAAGTAATTTTTCATGGATTTCACTAACTGAGTGGGTCTTAACATTCTTGCATGTTCCCGTGGTCTAGGTAGAGGAAAATCACCTCTACCACCTGGTATTCCATGATCTCTTTGTCTATCTGCTCTATTAGTGTCCGTGGTTGTTCTATCTCTCCCTATGGGATGAGTGAAGCTTACTTCGGGTCTTTCTTTATTCTTTTCTCTTTGATTTCCATGGGCTCAGGATGTTCCTGCCCCTTGTTGACTTGTATTCATGTTCGTTCTAGATGGAGGGAATACCAATTCACCTCTCCATGTGTATGTGTTTTTAGCATGGTCAGGCACCACAAAGACTCTTTCTGAAGTCTCATCCAGGTATACGACCTTTCCAGGTGTATCCGGGTCCTTGAACTAGTATATCATGATGATACCTACCTCACTAAGTAGTTCTGTCTTGTATCTCCAAAAGGCTTCATCAGTTTCTTTATTTACAAACAACTCTATGCTTCTGTTATCCTGAGGGATCCATTCTAGGATTAGTACTCGTGTTAGTACATATTTCCCTCTAGGTGTTCTAGGCTCTCCTAATGGTTCTTTTCCTTGAGATTTAGTTTCCGTCTCTGGCTGAATCACGCCAAACTCGTTGGTATTGTTTGGCTGCGTACTTAAGATGTACGTTGTTCCTTCCTTGTCTATGTACGCGTCTCTCTCAAATTTCACCACTGGACGTTCCAATCCAATGGGTTGATCGGGTTGTTCATTTGCACCACTTGCCTTCGCAAACCATCCTCATAGATGTGAGCACCTAATCGGTTGGTTCGGAGAAACTCTAGTTGCGTTCTATAGGGTCCTTCTGGTTTTTCTAAATAGGCTACATTCAACCCTCCTTCTGGTCTTTCTGTGCTAAATGCCATTTCTGATTCGCTGGTATCTGAGCTCTCGTAGGGATAACTAGTGTTCAATTGTTGAGCCCACGATCGTGCAGTAGTTCTTACACTTGCCTCTGATGATCTAAGGCTTCGTCGGTCTGACTTACCTATGTTTTTGCCCGATCTAAGGTTCCTTAATTTTCTTCCTTGCACACTCAATACACGCTCAGATTGTCAATGATTCTTTGTTATTACTTTCTTGATTCTTTTTAGATTCCTTCAGATTCTTGTCTTAATGTATGCGTTAGGAATTCGACTTTCTGTGGTACTTTGAGTTCTCGTTCCGTCAGACTTATGTTCTTTCCTTTAGGTTTTCGTGTCACACACCTTTACTTTGGTCTTGAACTTGATAAATTTAATTCTCTTGAACTTGAGGCGTTCCTATCGTCTTGAATCCACAATGCTACCGTTTACCCTAAGCTAAGAATTGACTGAGGGGGTTGAGTAATCTTCCAACCTCGAGTCAGCTTTTCTGGTTGCTCTGATGCCCAAGAAGCCGCGCTTCCCAAGCTTTATGCCCTTCACTACCTTGCCTTGAATGCCCTTGATTGCCCTTGCTAGACCTGGAAAAATCCAATATTAGACCAATTCACAGTTGGATGATCAAGCACTTGAGTATATACACCTTTTAAGTCCCTTCCCTTTTGCCCAACTTTTTAATGCTTGCCCCCTAGCTTTCTAGTCCCAAACTAGGTCAACCTCAAAATAGCTTATCTAAAAATAGACGTATTCTTTAAGAAAAACAGTTGAGGTCACGTAGTACTCGTAAAGAGCTTTCTAACGAGCTATTAAGCTCAAAAAACGGACTTCGGATGAAAAAGTTATGACCGTTCAAGCCCTGGGGGGTAAAAACTAACAAACAAGTTTTTTTCTTCAAATATGAGCTAAGGGGTCTCCTATGAGTATAATCACCCAAAAATTTCCCAAAAATAGCCCCAAAATTGGCCAAAAAATGAAACCCTAAATTTGTGATGGGGGTGCACAATCGCGATGGCGTGAGACAATCGCGATGGTCTGGGACCGTCGCGATGGCGTGAAGGTGAGCAATCGCGATGGTCTGAAATGCATGGTCGCGATGGTCCAAAAGTGAGCAATCGCGATGGTCGGGGTGAGTGAACAATTGCGATGGCTCGATCAGGTGGACAATCGCGATGGCGTCAGTCAACGGTCAACGTGAACAATCGTGATGGTCCAAAGTGAACCGTCGCGATGGTCACAGATGCGATGGCTTGAGCCAATCGCGATGGTCCGGGCGCGATGGCTTGAGCCAATCGCGATGGTCCAAAATTCGAGTTGTCGCGATGGTGTAAGGGTGTCGTCGCGATGGCGTGAAGTGTGAACCATCGCGATGGTCTAGCTTGCCACGTGGCAGCGTCGGCGCGATGGCGTGAGCCAATCGCGATGGTGTGGGGTCAACCGAACAGTCGCGATGGTCCGCAAACCGTCGCGATGGTCCAAATGAACCGTCGCGATGGTCCGGCCGAGCCGTCGCGATGGCGTGAGCCTATCGCGATGGTGTGACACAATCGCGATGGTCTGAGACCGTCGCGATGGTCCACCAAAATGTGATTTTTGCAGATGCGTCTGTGGATTCGTGTGTGCGCTTGTGTCGCCTATCCCGTGGTGTGGTCGCTTACCAAAAATTCCGCACTTGGCAGACCATCGCGATGGTCTGACACAGACGGAAATCTCTGACAGAAACTGAAAATTTTACCTTTTCCAAGCTTTCCTGATGCACTGGAGCTCTGTACCTGCAAGAAAACTCAAGAAAACAAAAGCACATGCAAGCACAAAAGCTCTCTCTCACTCTCTCGCATGCACAAATGAGGGGAAATGAGGAGAATGGGTGGATATGGTGAATTTTCTGATTTTTTTGGAGATGAAGATGATGATGCGGTGATGAAGATGGAGTGTGGGGGAGTTGAAAAACACTAAAAACTAAGTAAAAACAACAACAAAAACTGAAATTTTTACCTTCCAACGCTACTTCTTGCTATACTCTTACCATCACACATTCGTCCTAGACTCGATCCCCGGCAACGGCGCCAAATTTGGTGTTGCTCTAGCACAATGGTGAGAACCACGTTAAGAAGCTCCACCTCCTTAATGTCAATCCGCGGAAGAGATAGGAGTGATATGAAGATCGTGAATGTGAGATGAAGTGAGAGTGAAGGTGAGAAGCATAGAAATGCACACACACATATACACACACTACGAAGAGTCAAGCAAGACACAATGGAAGGTGACAAATCAACTCTATTACTCAAGAACACTATTACAAGCTCAAAATAACTCTAAGCTCACACTATCCTCAAACAAGCTAACCTCAAAAATGAGCTCTCTAGCTCTTTTTATAGTTTCTAGACTAGTTTTGACCGGTTTCACATCTAGTGACCGGCATAGTTAAAAATTAGGTCCTAGATGCTATTTGGAAGGGTAAACGATGTCTAAAAATAACGAAAATTGATACGCTTGTTCTACTCTTCTGTTTTGGTCTCTAATTGGGCTAAGCGCTCAGTCTTTTCTTTTACTTCTTGCATTGCTGCCCTGAGTGCTTCTTTTGCTGCAAGCAGTTCATTACCAATTTCTGCTACATGATCCATATTTTCACTATAACTCGCTGTAAGTTTTCTATGGGCTGTATTCAACTGCTTTTTTAGCTCATATGTTTCTTGAGTGTACTTATGTTCCCATTCTTCTCTCAATGCTTGCTCTTGTTTCAACAAATCTGCATATTTCTCAATTTGAGCGCTTACTTCTTTTTGGTCAATATCTATTGTCTCTTGTTTTTCTATAGGTTGGTCATATAGCAATGATGTCATCAGTTCTTTATTTCAGTTTTGTAAATTGTCATTTTCCTCCATATACACCTTGAGTTGTGTTTCGAGTAAGTTGCTTCTAGCTTTTATCCTCTCCTTATCTGCTTCACTGACTTCATGCTGTCTTTGTAACTCCGTCAGTTGTGTTTGTAACTGATGATGCTGGTTCATCAATGTATCACATTGTGTTTTCACTGCGTGCAACTCCGTTTCTTTGGTTGCAATTTCTTTCTAGGCCTGGATGAGTTGTGCAGATATTTGTTCACTCATAATTTGAAACTAAGTCTTTTCCCTCATGGCCTTGTCGTAATCTGCATCTGTATCCATCATTTGTTGTTGTGTATCCATGGCCGTTTGGATCATTTGCTTGACAACAGGTTTTAATTGAGTGACATCCACATTTAACCAAGTGGTAGGTATACTAGGTTCTCCTCCTATTGTCACATCTTTCCCTTGAGCCACGTGCAATGTGGTGTCATGGGGCTGCCTGATATGAAGTTGGATCCTCGGCTCAGCCTCCATGTGGTCAATCTTGCCTTGAGGTGTATCATCTGGCACTTCAATCACAGTTGGCTCTTTGTTTTGTAGTAGTCCTGAGTCTACGTTCACTGGAGTTTGTATTTCTTCTTTGAGAGGTGGCATGGGAGCTTGATTTTTCATGAGAACTTCTTTCACGCTTATCTTTGATTGGTCATTCAGTTGAATCACATGCACGTTGTCATGGGGTTGTTCTATGTTCTTTGCCTCCGATTGTTGGTTGTCCGGTGTGACTTCGACTTGATTAATCTCTGTCCAATCTTCATTGTGGGTTTCTGTTTGTATATCCGTATCCATGGTGTCTTTTTCATGACTGGATTCTGCATCAGAGCTAGAATCTGGCCACTTGTTCAGGAGTCTGTTATTTATCTTTCATTCTCCTTTCTTTGCTGGCTTGCCTATAATGGTGACCTTGGATATTCAAATTTACTTGCCCCCGCATATACTGATGTGTTTCTTCTAGGGCAGCGGAGAGATCTCTTTTAGTAATTGGTTGTTGGGTCCCAGGAATCTGTGGCAATGTGTGTGTCCTCTTTGATTGGGGTGTAGCCTGGGCTTCTTCCTCCCTAAGACACTTTGTACCCCTCATGGGTTTCCTTGAACTGGTTCCTGCTTCATCAATAGAGATGGCTGTATTCCTTTTCTTTGGAACCGTCGCTGACTTGGCATATTTGGCTAACTCTGTTGATGTTGGCATCACGCGCAAGCAGTTCTTCATATCCAGTGCCTCATAAATAAGTAGGGTCAAGGCCAAACTACCATTCAGAAACTTTTTTTGACCCCACTTCTTTTTTGCTTCAAATAGACGTTCTTGAACATAGGGAGTCATATTTACTTGATTTCCAACTTGCCTCATAGCATGTGAAAGCAGTTGCACCACGATCTTTTGAGGTGATGTATATCTATGCATGCTTGGAAAACAAAAGTGCTGGTGCACTAAGCGAACAACATCTTCAATATCCGTTCTGTTGATGTCCAAAAAGGATCTCTTTTTCGGATCATGACATTCATTTTTGACATTAGTGAGTCCCTCTTGATTCCACCCAAAAGCTTTGTTAATCAGATCATGAGTGAATTGAATTGTCTTCCAGGCACCAACTTTATCTAGTACTTGTGCCTCTGGGACTGACATCTTATTCGATGCAGGCTGAAGTGTATTCATCACTTGCGTACATCTCTGGAAATCTGGTAGATAAATAGGTAGTCTGAGAAATGCATCCATTCCTGCTTGTGTCCAGACATTCTTCATGCGCGGTAATCCTTGTATGATGGTCTTAAAGTCTTGGGACATGATAGGGAAGTAGTGATCCCTATCCATGATTTTGATAGTGGCCATGAAAATGAGATCCGATATTGGTTGGTCATCGAGAAACCAATGGCCTCTTGCTTTTGTTATAGATTCCAAGGGAAGAAGCTGGAACTCTTCCACTTGTGTCGCTTCGGAATTAGTAGATGCCATCTGTACTCAATATAGAGTATGAATTAGTGGCAAGATAGTATCAGAAATCCTCCTTCATTTGTCTTTCATAAGATTGACATTGCTCCGCGTGAATCGTGTCATCCCTTCCCCGTGGGTGTGAGAAAGGTAATACCTGGGATTTTTCCTACTTTTAGATATTTTTATGTTTTTGTCTGAAAGAAAAACAGAAAAGTTAGTTCATAGCCGAAGCGGTTATTATGTACAAGTGCTCTCCTATTTCCCAAGAGGAAAATGTGCTTCACTATCCTGAAATAGAAGAATAGTGTGCCGAATGCTTGGCCTTGTAATGTGGCCCTATCATGCATACTTTGGATTCTGGTAACTCCATATGTGTGCAACTCGAATTGCTTGGTCGATGCATACAGCTTGTCTTGCTTTTCGGCATCCAAATCTGCTTCACACTATTGGGGCAGATTGTATTTCTAACATTCCTGATGAATATGGTGCTTCTCATGTTGTTCATCTGCTTTATCTGTTTTTTGAACCTTGGAATGGTTTTTGAAGCACATGTAGACTCTTTCTCTACCCTGTAGCTATTCATCTTTGGTTGTTTTGCCTTTAGACCATACTGATTTTCCTTGTACCTAGAATCTTCCTTCCTGATGCTTGTTTTTTGAATACATGACTTGGGAATCCATATTTGTGTTCGGTCCGACTGGGCGGCTACCACCTTCTTAGGAATCCATACTTTAGCAATTCTTTCTGGAACTAAATATCCAGAGCAATTTACATACAGGTTCTGTGGGTTCTTCTGATGTAGCAAGTAGTTCTTTTGTTGAAGATATGCAGCCATTTGGTCCTTCTTTATCCAAGCTTGTCGAGTGTAAGGAATGGGGTATATTCTAATAGATGCAGACTTGGGATTACTAGGAGAACTAGTCTCTCTTGTGCATGGTTCTTTGCTAAGGCTGTTTTCAGATAGAATGACACTCTTCTGACTTGCTAGATTAGAAAATGGCGTGCAAGCAGACTTCTGTGTATCCTCACATGAAGTACTTGATGAAGGGGTTTCCATAGTGCTAGTGAACATACATGCATCACTGTGTTCATTTGAGTGAGTTTTTGGTTCTATACTTGCGGCTTTGATTGGTCGTTCGTCTAGCATGCTGAATACTTCACGATGTCCTATCTTGGCCGAGATGTATCCTAAGGCCAATTGAATAGTTACTTCATATTTGTATATCCAGTCTTGTCCTAACACGAGCTCTTCAAATAAATCCTGATCGTGACATACTAAGAGTTTTTGTTCCATTGTGTTGTTTCCTAAGTGTAGAGGCAAGATAATCTCTCCTATACACTTGGTGATCTTTCCTCCTATTCCCATCAACTGTGCCTTTGATGGACGTAATTCTTCCTTGAGTTGTTGAGTCAATGAAAATTTGATGCAACTTATAGCGGCTCCTGTGTCAATGAGAGCATCCACTAAGTGGTACTCCGTTTTTCCGGCTCCCAAATTCAAATATGGTTGTGTCCTTTGTTGACCTAGGTTTTCAGTGGCTCTAAAATTAGCCATTGGGATGAGTTCCTCTCCTTGGCAATATCTCTCATCTCTCTCTCTCATCCACTCTTTTCATTTCCTAATCCGCTCTAGTGCTTCTTGTCTGGCTTCCTCTCGTATTCTTTCTTCCTCTAGATGTCTATTTTTACCCGTTATCAGTCGTGACATCATTTCTTCAGTCAATGGCTCTAAATATTTTTTAACTCGACATCCACTGATATAATTTGGCAATACTTCTCCATCTAGAGTTGCTAAGCTGATGGCTCCGCTGGTGGAGATGCGATTGATGATTAATGGGCCATATCCTCTTTTCTGCAATTTCTTAGCGTGTTGTTTTAGGGTATATACCAAAACTAAGTCTCCTTCCTTCAAATTTTTGTCTTTAACATGAGCATCAACATATGCCTTCTGTCACCTTTTAGCAGCATAAATCCCTGCTACTGCTTGTAACCTAGTTTCATGTAGCTTCTCTATTTGATCCAATTGAGCTGAGAGTTCATGTCCATTCCACTCATAGGTTGTTGCTACCCTGAGAGTGGGTATTAGGAAATCAGTTGGTAAAATAGCATTCTGCCCATACACTAAGTTAAAAGGAGTAGTGCCTATGGCGATTTTGTAAGCTACTCTGAATGCCCATAAGGCGTGATGTAATTGTTTGTCCCAATCAGATCTACCATTGTTCACAATTTTAGTGAGAACTGTGCACAAGATTTTATTTGAACGTTCGGCTTGTCCATTGGCTTGTGGGTGGTAAGGGGCTGATTTCTTATGAATTACCAAGAATTCATTCAGTAAGGCTTCTATCACTTCATTCACAAAACGCGTACCTCTATCACTCACAATTTCTATCTGTAGTCCAAATCTAGTGAAAACGTTCTCGAAGAGAAACTTGGCCGTAGTCCTTGCATCATTTTTCTTGGTTGCTTTGGCTTCAACCCATTTGGTTAGATAGTCTGTGGCTACGATTATGTATTCGACATGGGATCCTTTAGCTGGTGGGCTAATAGGTCCTATAAAGTCTATTCCCCATTTAGTAAAAGCCCTGGCACTTATCATGGGTTTTAGTGGCATTTCATCCCTTCTAATTGGATATTTTGTTCGTTGACATGTATCACATCGTTGAACATATGTGGCTGCATCCTGATGTAAAGTTGGCCACCACATTCCCACAAAGAGAATCATTATTGCTATTTTATCTGCAGAGAAATGTCCTCCTGCAGCTCATGTATGTGCCATCTCTAAAACAACAAGTTACTCATCTTCATGAATGCACATTCGCAAATGATTATCTCTTCCTCGTTTAAAGAGTTGTTTTCCTATAAGAGCATAGTCCTTGCTTTGTTCTACAAGTGCTCTTTTTCTTGCTAGAGTGGCTCCTTCTAGGTACTCTTGGGTCTTCAAGAATTTCACCAGAGGCATGCTCCATCTTGGTGCTACGGTGGAGTAGCACAGAGTGGAGTTCTCTTCTGGATTCCGTTCTTGACAGGTTGGGCAGGCTGATAGATAGTTATGCGCATCCCTCTGCATGGTTGGCCAATATATGCCCAATCTTCTTAGTGTTTGCCATGTTGTGTTTGCATTTAGATGAGTTTTCCATTGATTTACATGTGCTTTTTGAAGCCACATTTCTTGTTCCTCTTCCTCTACGCATCTCATGAGTAATCCACTTGAGTCTTGGTGATACAAACTTCCAGCAATGATATGGAGATTTTTAGCCTTCCACAGGTCTTGGGTTCGGTTTGGTGTGATCCCATCTTTAGGTCCATGAGTGAGTATTGGGATCAACTTTTCTGCCCATTGGGGACATACCTCGAGATTAAAAAGGTACGTATCTGGCAGATCATCTGGTACTCCTATGGGTGGTTCACCATGTGTCATCCTTGATAAGTGATCTGCTCTTATGTGGGTATTCCCTTTCTTTACTACTACCTCAAAATCAAATTCCATCAACAATAGAAACCATCGTACTAGTCGTCCTGTATTACAAGGCTTATTGACTAAGTACAGTAGGGCTTGATGATCAATAAAGAATTTGAATTTGTTTGCCAAGAGGTAATGTCGGAACTTTTTTATTGCGTATACCATTCCTAGGCCTTCTCTTTCGGTTGTGGTATAATTGCGTTCTGCTTGATTCAATTGTCTACTGGCATAGGCTATAGGGTGGTCTAACTTTCCTGTATCTGCAGGTTGAGCTAAGTGCAACCAATGGCAAACTTGGAAGCATCCACGTGAATATGAAATGGCTTATTCCAATTGGGTACTCGGAGGATTGGTGCTGAACTCAATCGACTCTTTAATTCGTTAAAGGCCTTTTCACATTCTTCAGTCCAGTTAAACTGAGTCAATAATGCATAAAGAGGTCTAGCAATTATGGCATACATATGTATAAATCTTCGGTAGTATCCACAATGTCCCATAAATGCTTGGACTTCTTTAGCCGTCTTTGGTTTCAGTAAATCCAGAATTACTTTGATTTTGTCTTCATCAGTTGAAATTCCATTTTTAGAGACAATATGTCCTAATATCTTTCCTTGTCAAACCATGAAGACACATTTTTTTGGGTTGAGGCATACTCTATATTGTCGACATTTGGCAAAGATCTTTCCTAGTTCAGGGATATGCTCTGATCGTATAGCTGAATAAGTACATAGATCGTCCACGTATACCTCCATACTCTTTCTCAAGAACTCCTTGAATACATGACACATCAATCTTTGGAAAGTGGCTGGGGCATTGGTTAGGCAGAAAGGCATAACCCTAAAGGCGTATACTCCCCATTCAGTTGCAAAAGCTATTTTATGTTGGTCCTCTGGAGCAATGGCTACCTGATTATATCCTGAAAAGCCATCCAAAAAACTGTAAACTTCCTTCCCTGCCACTCTTTCCAACAGATGATCCATGATGGGTAATGGGTAACTATCCATTATGGTAGCGACATTTACTTTTTTTAGATTTATGCATACTCTTAACTTACCATTCTTTTTCGGTACAACCACCAAAGGCGACACCCATTCCGTGTGTTCGATCTCATATATGAACCCTACATCTAATATTTTATCTATCTCTTCTTTAATCTTCGCTGAGTAAACATCGTTATATGTGTATGGTCTTTGTTTGGAAGTTTTAGCTTCAAATGTCATAGGGATTCTATGTGCACATATAGATGGATCTACTCCTTTCAAATCCTTATAGGTCCAGGCAAAGACATCCCGATATTCCCTTATGAGGCGTATTAACTCTTGTTCTTCCTCCATAGAGACATCCTGTCCTATAAAAGTACATTGTTCTTCTCCTTCCCCTAAGGTTACTACTATTTTCTTGGTCTGCTCTTTGTTGTCATATGCTATTCCTGACTGTGCTTCTCGTTTTGGCATTTGAATATCACTTCTTCTCTCTTCTACTTCATATTTTTTGAAGTGGGCGGGCACTTCAAATTGGTCTTGAGGCTTGTTTTCTTCATCATTTTTTGCTTTATCTAATACAACCTCCTCTTCCTGTGTTGGTTCTTGATTTATTTCACTAGTTATGACACTTACTTCTTGATTTCCACTTTCTATTTCCATTTGCTCTTGCTCCATTTCAATGTTCTCATAATCCTCTTTCCATTATTTTTCAATTACTTCTCCTTCTTCATCCTCTTGAAGAACTACCATGTATAGACTAACGTCATATCCTTCCTCATCAATGCATTCATTCATGGTTATCACTTCTTCGTTTACACACACATCGAGAGTAGCTAAAATCTCCATCCAACCATGAGGTTCAAATTCTTCATCTAAGAATATTTGAGGCATATAGGCTGGATCTTGTACTGATCTAGCAACTCCTTGCCTTTGCTGCCATCCTTTCCTCCTATCCTCTTCCTTTTTCGCAGTTTGGCATATCCATAGATGAGTGTCTTCGTTCATCCATGATTGATCACTTGAACCTATACTATGAATCGACTGATTATCTTCCTCCTTATGAATCTGATTCCATTGTAAGGGGGGAACATCTTGATATGTATATGTGTGGAGATTTATTCTTGTGGTGGTTCCTTCATGCTGTAGGTATACAACGTCTTTTCCCCAATCTTGCACTACCTTTAGTTGTCTCATGAAAGGTCTTCCAAGTATCATTTCATAATTGCTAGGCCTTTCAAATTGACATATCGCTAAGGTGTGCTCGAACTCAACTCCACAAGTGGTAAAAACTACCCGTTCCAATAATCCCAAGGGTTGTTTAGTGTGTTCGTCTGCCATTTGTATCTTCATGCGTGTTGGTCTTAGAGCTGGTTTTCCCCATTTCTCCCAGACTTCTCTAGTAGCAATTCCTACTCCAGCTCCAGAATCTAAGATGGCTTTAGTAGTGTAACCTCTATAGGTAATTGGAAGGCACGTGTTTCCTTCATCTCCCTCACTAAAATCTCCAACCTTATCGACTGGGATTTTTACTGTGTTCACTTCATCAGACATCTCCTTCTCATCCTCCTTGATCTCCAATTGGCTGGTCAGTTTCTCCTTCAAATGTGGTTTGATCCTTAATAGTTCTTCTAACGTCAGGGTACAAAGGATTTTTACTTTTTTAAGATTTTGTATGATATCCGATGTTTTGACTGATGGGTTCGGTTCTTTATTCCATATCGAGGGAATACAATATAATTCCGAATTATGTTCGTACTCTCCTGTGTAATTTGGCAAAACCTTTACACTGTCATTTTCCTTGTCACCTGGATCAATTTGTATTAATTCTTTTGAATTCAGCTCAGGTATGGAATCTTCTATTCCACCTTCTGCTTCTAGCTCTTCAAAGGGTGGTTCTATTCCTTCCACTTTCTTCCATCGGTCTTCTTGGACTCTTGCCCACAAGTCTTTAGGACATTCTCCGTCTACTTCGGGAATAATGGATCCTTCCCTTTTGTCCTCACAGTGATTTTCATTGTGTATCTCACCTTCTTTGGTTTTCTCGGGATCCTTAGGGATGACACACTCTTGGAATTCTTTTTCAGGAATTCATGAACTAGGTAGTCAAAGGACAGGTTTTTCTAAGGTTTGTTGAGCCACTTCAATTAATTTTTTGCATATCTCCAACCTTTCTTTCTCTAGGTCACCTCATGGATATTCTCTTTCATGTTGTTCGATGGTAGGTCCTGCTTTTATTCGTGCCTTGTACGCTGAATCCACATGGCTAATTCTTCAGGCATGGGATCTGCTAAAACTGATCCTACCTCTTCTTTTTTATACTTTCCATTTTTATTTTCTTCTTCAAATTTCTGTTTCTCTTTTGGATTTTGTTCACTCTTCTCATTTTCCTTCTTTTGTAGTAATTTCTTTTCCTTTATCCTATCTCTACGGTTCTTCCATCTCTGTGTTCATTTACTTGTAACACTTTTCTCAGGCTCTTCCGAGTCTTCAACTAGTTGAGGTGTAGGTATGTTCATTTCTCTGTCACCTTGATCATTTTCTTCAGTTTTGTCTGGGGTCTCTCTAGCTTTGGCTCTAGTTATTGCTTTCAATGGTACAATGTACTCCTTATCGCTTCTTGATGATTCTATCACTTCTATCACGTTAATCTGCACATTAGAGTTAACTTTGTTAGGGTTCTTGGGGCAATCTCTGAAAAGGTGTTCTTTACCACAATCACTACAGTATCCTTCCCAGACTCGTTGTGGTGGTGGTGGGTTTGGTAGTGTACATTCTCTGATATAATGATCACCTCCGCATCTATAACATGGTCCTCTAGGTACAGGCGGTCTGTTCATAGGTCGGGGGGGTATGGATGCCCTAGGGGCTGTGTACATCAATGACACATAGTCCTGCTCATATCCGTAGGAACTATCAGGTGCTTCCATGCCATATGCATATGGTTCATACATTTTTCCATATTCTATCATAGAGCTCTCATAACTGGGATAGTTTCCTTGACTATGGTCATCAGATGATTCATATGGTTCATTACTAGTCAATGGTGTGGCTGGGACTATTGCTCTCTCTAATTTTTCTTCAGGTTGAGCTATTTTCACTGGGACAACATTCTGATGATGGGGTGGCTGTTGTCCTAACACCGGTTGTGGTTGATTGTAACTTTGATAGGCATACGGTTGTGGTGCTGGTGTTTGCTGCTGATATGTGGGATATCTGAAGGCTTCACCTCCTTGATCTCTCTGAGGGTATTCGTAAGATCTCATGAGCGGTTGTGTTGGTCTTTCTTGCCTATTGTAAGGACAATTTTCCGAGCTGTGATTTGTGTATTTTTGTTCTATGCTGCAATATTGTAGAGGGCCCGGAATAGGTGGTCTATTGTAAGCATAAGCGGGTGGTGGGACTACTCCCCTAGTGCACAAATGAGAAGGATGATCTCCTCCACAATGCATAGATCTTCGAAACATGGGCACTCTCATTGGGTTGTTGGGGTAGTTCCTCTGTCCTTCGATGTTCAGCTTCTTTGCGACTAAGTCAGCTATTTCCTCTACATTGTTCTTAGGGTTTGATGTGCTGCTGGCTGAATCTTCACTTTTGATACTACCTTGAGGTATTTTGAGATCCTCCGCTAGATTGTCTTCTAATTCAATACATTCTTTCATACATTCTTGCAAAGTTTATACTCTTTTCACATACACCAGAGATCTTAATGATCCATTCAATAATCCTTCCAAAAATAATGACATCATTTTGTTTTGAGTGGGCCTCTCTTCCACTGGGCACCTATCCACATACTGTTTGAATCTTCTTGCTGCCAATCTTACTGATTCCGTAGGAGCTTGCTTAAAGCTATCGATTAATGATGATGTGTTGTTTTTAATTCCAGACTTAGTGAATTCCTCAATCATTTCTTGATAAACTTGTTCCATGTTTTGAAAATTATTGCTGGAACCAAGCTAAAGCTGTGTCCGTCAAAGTTAAACCAAAAGACTCATATTGGATCAAGAAATCTTCCACTTGTTCCGCTCTGATTACTTGCTTAAATTCAGCTATATGATTGTAAGGTTCACTAGAGCCATCATAGTGATTTCTCATGCATTTGGCCACTTGAATTGGCCTTAATCTTCTTCCTGCTTCAGGCGGTCTAGGCATCACAGGGAAAACAAGTCTCCCTATCGGTATACCAGGTCCTCTTGCTACAGGTGGTCTAACTGGGGTAGGAATTCCATTCCATGGGTCAACAAATGGTTGAGGCCGATAATTAGGGTTAGTTGCAGGCATATCAAACTGCACATGTGGTCTAACCGGAATTTGAGTTTGTTGTGTTTGTCTTTCCTGACTGCTGAAATGAATTATTCTGAGAGGTTCCATGTGGGTTTCATGAAGTAGTGGCTTGATCCCTCGGTGGAAACACTGGAATGTTCTGATATTTCAACCCGACTCTCTCTGAATCTGTTAGGGGCCAATACCTTCTCTGGTTTTTGTCCAAATATGTGATGATGGTGGAGAAGTCAGGATCTTGTAACTCATAGACAGTCACTGGGTTAGGGGCTGCTTCCCATAATGAAGAGTGGGCTCTAAGGAGATGCTCCATTCCATTAATCAAATACAGATCCATTAAGGAGTCATCTTGGGGAATCAGGTCTCCTCTCCAAACCCTAACAACAGTAGATCTCCCTCTAGGTGTGGTCACTTGCTCTTCATTTCCGTCTTCATTAAGGTTTGGAGCAGTGTTTTCTTCCCCAATTTCATTGATATTTTCAGGATGTTCTGTAACAACATACTGGATATCCCTTTTATCCATATAAAATCCTCCTGAATACTTAACTGCTGGCCTAGGCACTATGTAAGCATCTGAAGCTTTCTTCAGTCTGGCCACTGATCGGTTTAGTCCATCTAGGTATATGGGTATCTCATGTTGATTGGTGGTCACATATTCTAAAGATGTCCGATATTCTCCCTCAATAATTGACATCATGCCAATCATTGGTACAGTGTTTTGCATATCCTCTGAAGCCATAGGAATTTCTTCCTCTGACTCACTAGAGGTTTCAGAATAATGCGAGCAGCTACTTGGTTCGGCTACACTTCCTACAGAAGAGATCACACTCCTTCGGCTTTCTAGGATTCTCCCAGATCTTAGGTTCATTCACTTTAAAGTTCTATTTAACCTTGCCAACCTCCAACTTCTAGAGTTCTCCACTAAAGGTCAGAATTCTAGAAAAATTTGGCTGGGAAAGGACTGACTATGAAATCTCAAGTCACGATACTTGGCCCAAAAAGTTCACGATACTCAAACTTTCGACAAGACGATACACGATACTTGGATGAGACGATACACAATAATTGAAGAACTCAATACACAATATTTGAGCAACACGATACTCGATACACAAGAAACACGATACTCGATACTTCAAAAAACGCGATACTCTATATACGATACTTGATCACACGATACTTGAGATAGCACGATACACGATACTCGATATTTGTGAAGTATCGCGATCAGGGATCACACGATACTCGATACTGCAAAAAACACGATACTCGATATATGATACTTGATCACACGATACTTGAGATAGCACGATACACGATACTCGATACTTGTGAAGTATCGCGATCAGGAATCACACGATACTCGATACTTGTGAAGTATCACGATTAGGGATCGCACGATACTTGATACTTGTGAAGTATCGCGATCAGTGATCACACGATACTCGATACTTGTGAAGTATCGCGATCAGGGATCACACGATACTCGATACTTATGAAGTATCATGATACTCAACCACAGGAGATCACGATACTTGTCACGTATCGCGATACTCGACCGCGGGAGAACACGATACTTGACACTTTTTTAGTTTTTTGCAAGTGTGTTTTGAATTTAAGATGAATATGTGTGTTTATCAAGCTCACCCACTGTATCACCCAAAATATACTTTCTAAGCCCTATCAAACCCTCACGATACCTGCCGTAGATCGTTTGGCAATGATACTTAATTTTTGATTGATGAAGATGAGTAGTAGATTGAATTGCTCACCTTAGAGGCTTTTTCCCAAATCTTCTATCACTCTCTCTAGCTCTGCGCTGCTCCCAATCTCCTTTCTTACTGGATACGATACTCGGCTGAAGACTTCTCTCGATACTTGCTCAGAAAACAAGTAACTTGGGAAAGTCAACTTTTTTGGCTTTTATACTTTTTGAGAAGCTCTCCTAACTACAAGGACTCAACAAGACTAAGATTAAAACTACTCTAGCTTCCTAACTACTCTCTTCTTCCTCCTACTCTACTCACTCCACTTACTTCCCTAGACTAATAACTCACTACACACACTTCAAGAGTGAGAAGTAGTAAGTGCGGATGAAAGTGACTTACCAAAGAAGAGAAATTCACCACTCCTCCACTCACTTCAATGCAAAAAGCTACTTACCATCACACGAATGTCTCGGTTTGATTCGACACTCCTAGGCAACGGCGCCAAAAAACGTGTGTACCTAAGAACCAACTTAGGGACTTGTGGAGAAAGAGACTATACCTCAATCCCCCTCAAGTGCATATAGTGGGGATTCACACTTTAATTATCAATCCGATAAGTATCGAAACCTAGCCGAGTGTATGAAGACATGCATTCAAATGATGATCAATGCAAATGAGTTACTCAAAGAGTGCAAACAAGGAAAGACTAATCCAAACAAGCTTCAATTGTCAATCATGGTGTCGCGATACTTGGAACAACATCCAACAGTAAATTGAGCTTTTCTCTCAGCTCCAAACTCCAAATATAGCGAATAGCATATGCGTTTTGAAGCTCTTGAAAAGAAGCATCCAATGCTGGTATTTCACTCAGTTCTGATACTTCTACTTCAAGTTATGAGCAAAATACTGAGTCGTGGGAATGACCTTCCTACACTTCAGCACTTCCTACACTTCACACACACCTTAACCACAACAAACAATAACACTCTTTCCAAGCAACACACAGGCATACAAGCTCACAAAGAAGAAGATACAGAGAGGAGAAGACACAAATTCAAAATTCTGTGCTCTTGATTCTCACAATGGCAAAAAGTACTTACAAAGAGTCACAAATTGACTTATATACTTGTGCCCTAAAAATGGTCCTTTCATACAAGAGACCGGCACTTCATTCACTAAAAGACTAATTTCCTACTAATTTACATGGGTAAACTTCTAATCTTCTCTGGGGATGCATCTAGAGGACTCCTCTAGTGCATTTACATTGGAAAATATATTACAAGAATGGTTATAATACAAAAATTGGGTGTCCAAATCGGAAAAATTTTGGAGCCCTTCTTTTTGTCTGCCTTTGTGCTCTCTTTGCTCTGCAACAGGAGTCCTCTAGATGCATAAGCCAAAATACTTGTAACATAAATCTTGTAAAATATTAGGAAATTAGAGATTAGTCAATAAAGTGTCGATCTCTTGTGTGAAAGGACCATTTTTAGGGCACATGTTTATAAGTCACTTTGTGACTCTTTGTAAGGAATTTTTGCCATTGTGAAGAAGAAGAGAAGAAATTCAAATTTGCTTCTTTCCTGTTGATTTCCTCCTTCTCTATGATCTTTTGTGTGTGTGTAATGCTTGGAATGTGTGTGTAGGATTGTAAGATATCCCTTCCTGCCATTTTTGAACTACTGTAATGTGTGTGAGAGCCACCACGAGTTGCGGAGTGAGTGTTGGTGTTTCCTACCATTCATTTTTTTGTGCATAACTTGAAGAGCGTCTGTCAGATTTGAGTGAAAATACCACCAATAGATGCGTCTCATCGAGAGCTTCAAATACACTACTACTGGCCATATTTGGAGCTCGGAGCTGGGAGAGAAAATCAAATTTGTGCTTACTACTATAAATGGTATCACGACATGCACTTTTCAGAGAGTTAGTGAGTTGGAGAGGTAGTTAAGTCTTTTCACATGCATTGTAGCTCAACCACTTCACTTTCCATCATGTGCGCACACGTACTCATACACTTGGTTCGTGTGGTTCCTCAGATTGATAATTAAACGTGTATCGATCCACCACTATATGCACGTGGGGTGATTGAGATTTAGTCTCATCGACACAAGTCCCTAAGGCTTCACTACTTAGGTACAAACATTTTTGGTGCTGTTGTCGGGGAACAAACTTGACCAAGGTGCCTTTGTGATGGTTATAGCTCTAGAGTGAAGGAATCATACTTGTAGAGGTGAATTCATTCAGTGGCAAGTAGTCAACACTTCAGCACTTGTTACTTCACACTCTTGAGGTGTGTGTAATGAGTTTTTAGGTTTAGGGTTAGGAGTGAGGAAGAAAGGGAAGAGTTAGGGTTAGGCAAGAGAGAGGAGTAGAGTAGGAAGAAGTAGGAAACATCAACAAAAGAAATCCCAAAAATTGTCAAGTTTAGCTCAGTTAGGTCTTAGGTAACCCAAAAACTATAAAAATAAAAAAAATCAGTTCATTTGACACATGTGTGAGAGTAGGTATCGTGAGCAGAGTAGCGATCGGTATGCCGGTGTGGTATCGTGCCTAGCAAGCTAAAGGGTGACTTTGGGAGCACACATTTGGGTTCAGGTATCCTTGAAGGTAAGCTACACAATTTTTCTGATAACAAAATCACTTCAAAAACACACTCGCACGTGATTAGAATAATTTTCGGTATTGTGGGGAAGGACAAAGAGTTCTTTGAGAATTTTTGAGTGATGCAGAGGGTCAAGAGGGGGGAGGTGAGGTAAACAAACATTTTGCACCAAAGATTTTTGAGTTTATATGAAATTTGGATGAAGTATCACGATCGATTGAGTATACCAAAATTTCCTTGTATCGCGATACTTGCCTGGTATTGTATCGTTGCATACCCACTTGAGGTATCGCGATACCATTTTGGTATCGTATCATCAAGTTGATATCACGATCTTGATTGGCTGATGGTATCGTATCGTCTGACCACTCAGTATCGTATCGTTGATTGAGCGGTATCGTATTGCCTCCCGACTTGGTATCGTATAACCGACTTGGTATCGTGTCACACTTATTATAGTATTCTATCATGCAAAAAAGTGGTATCGTATCGTCCAACCTCTCCGATATCATATCGCCTAGTATTCCAGTATCGTATCATGAAGGATCCAATATCGTATCGTGCAACTTGCTAGTACCGTATCGTGCAAAAATTTGGTACTGTATTGCTTGCAAGCCAGTATCGTATCGTGTGACTTTCGGTATTGTATCATGTAAATTCTAGTATCGTATCATCTCATTTGGTGGTATCGTATCACTGGAGGTTACTAGTATCGCTGGAACCCATATCGTATTGTTTGTGTGGTATCGCCAAGAGTGGTATCGTCTAGAACCACTTAAGAAATTTAAGGACTAAATTTGAAGTGATTGAGGAGCTAATTGAGGAGAAGTGGGAAGCCTACATAAGCCCAAAGGGGTGAATGAACTTAAGATCAGGACGGGTGCTAAGTAGTCGGAGGAGTTTCATTTCATCAGTAAAAAGTCAACCCAAGTAAGTCATCACTCTATCTATAAGGACACCTCTACTGATTCAGAGGAAGAGCTACCTATGGCCTTAGAGGACATGCATGGTTGTGTCACTAGGGAGAACTTTATGTTAACTGTAGAGGGGTAATACTGCACCTCTCTGCAATATGTGTCTACTAATCCCCAAGGGATCCCTATTTACCTGGATGGATTAAATAGGTCTGTAGCAAGGATGGTAAACTCTACTGAATCAGCAATAATGTCCAGACCCGCAATCAAGTATGAAGGAGGAGTGTACATGGATAAACTAGGTCACATCTACGTGGTGATAGAAAACCCAAATCAGATCAATGAGAGAGGAGGATTGGAAGAACAAGGAAACTCGGGGAGACTTGATCCTGAAGAGTTAGTAACTACAAGGGGAAAGTCAGTGCGGACTCGAGTCTTGAGAGGGGATTTGATACCTCAAGATGATTATCTATTGGATGTCTACTTAATCCATGGGTCACACCTCCTATTACAAACCGACTCACGCACATGAGGATAAGAAGTAAGCCCAATGATTTTCCATGAGTTAAAGGATCCTGAAGAAGAGTCTAGAGTCACATACCTAGACCAGAACCAAATAAGGTATTGGCCGGTAGATGCAGTTGATAGAGCTCAATTGAAGTATATGGGGTTTCCTGTATTCCCTTCTCGAGAGCAGGCAACTACCTCTCACAATCCTTTTGGAGCGAACCTAGATCCAGAGAATACAATGTCAGGACAAACGAGCCAACAAAGTGTTCCCATTAGAACTCATGTGCAATTCACAATGCCAGGAGTGCAATCTCACAACCAAACCTACTCAGGAATGGGTAACTTGAATCGGACACTAGTTAGATTCAGGCCACAACCAAGAGTAGAGCCTTGAGTACCTCCATTTAGACCAACAATTCCTGTGATGCCCAAACCAATAGAACCAATAAGAAGGCTAAGACCAATCCAAGTGGCCAAATGTATGAGAACTCACTATGATGGAATGGGAGAACCCTATGATCACATAACTGAGTTTAAACAGGTATTATTGGCTGAGCAAGTGGATGATTTCTTTGTGCAGTATGAGTCCTTTGGACTTATCCTCACGGGGATGGCTTTGACTTGGTTTCAACCATTGGATCCCAACAAATTTGGAAATATTGAGCAATTTTTTCAAGAGTTCATTGGAGAATTCACCAAGAGAGGGATTAAACATAACTCTTCATCCTTAATCCATAGCTTCAAACAAAATCCAAATGAAACAGTGAAAACAACTACCCGAAGATTTAATCAATACGTCGATAGATGTCTAGCAATAGAAAGACCCTCCCAGCAAAAAATGATATCACTATTCTTGGATAGATTGATTAATGCGACATTGAGAACCCTAGTTTACGCGAAACCGCTCCCGACATTGGGCGAGTGTCTTCATGAATGTATTGACCTTGAAGACAACCTAGCTAACAATCTCAAAAGTACACCAAGCCCTACTAAATCAGAAGGCACTAGAAGTAGAGTGACATCTAACTCCAGCAATGTAGAGGAATTAGCAGAACTGGTCACTAAGAAGTTGGGAGTCCACAGACAGAGGAATTACCAACATCCACCAATGAGAATACACATGTTACGACGATGCAACCTATGTAGTGGAGATCATCCATCCCACATGTTTGCAAGAGGAGGAATAGGTATGCACCAAGCGTATCCATACAATAGGCATCCACATCAAGGACCCACTCTGTACTGCCATCTATAATAGAAATACACTAATCACACTATTGAGAATTGCCCGTTCAAAAGGCATTCAAGACCCTGAAATCAACCTCAGTATAAGCCTTATGGATACCTGCCTAGAGAGCCAGGAAGGGAGATTCCAAGATACAATCCCTATCCAGGTCCACAAGGAGCACCTAGACCATATAAACAAGGGAAATATGAACGACCTCAGCTAGTGTTAGGACAACAACCATCCCTTTCACAAAACGTAGTGCTAGTTAAATACACTCAACCAGAGGAAAACATGGAGACAGTGTAGCTCAGTGATGAGTAGCACCTCCTTTAATGTCAATCCGGGAAGACATGAGGATGGTATGCAGACCTCGAACAAGTGATGGCACAAGCGTGTGAGTGAGAAGCACACAAACATGCACACACATACACACACGTGCACACAAGGCAACAACAAAGAGAGAGACAATGGAGTAACTTCTGTTGCAAAAGAGTTCTCATACCAGTTCAAATCTATAACAAGCTAACCTAAAAAATGAGCTCTCTAGCTCTATTTATGGTTTTTGACTAGCTTTGGTCTTGTCCAGACCTAGTGTCCGGCCTAGTTAAAAATTAGGTTTAGAGCTATTTTGGGGGCTCAAACGAGCTCTGAAAATTATGAAAATTGTTACATAAATACTACCAATATTTTTCAAGCTTGAGGACTTTTTGACTTGCACAAAATGGAGTAGGAATAATCAAACATGGTATTTACAATGAAGTGAAGTGACTTCAATCACTATTTGGGAAATATTGTTACATGGAAAAATTATGGGGCCTATTTGCCAGATTTGCGTTGACTACTTTGCCTGCTTGATCCTTGCCCCAACTCCCTTCTTTGGCTTCCTTGTCTCATACAAATACTCCTCATCTGATGCAAAAGGTGAGTCCATAATGATTGACTCTAGATCAGAGTCATTTGCATCCTCAAATGCATCAATGCTAGGTTCACATTCTTCAATAACCGAATAACCGAATCACACATGATTGGATCTATTGAAAAAACTAAAATGTCATAGCCATTGTCATCAGAGTGGGGTGTCCATTGTTCTTCATTGATGGCCATCATTGTTGCTAACATTTCCGCCCAACCATGGGGTTCAAACTCTTCGTCAAGAAATACTACAGGTGCATAGGCTGGGTCTTGAATTGATATATGGGTTTCTTTTGCACCTACCTCTCTTGCTTTTTCTCTTTTCTCTTCCTCTACTGCTACTTTGGACATCCATAAGTGTGTGTCTTCATGCATCCATGAGGATCCTGATCCTATGGAATGCACTGACTACGTGTCATCCTTGGCTCTTCCATTGGATGGGGGGTACATCTCGATGAGAGTAATCCTTGAGATTAACTTTGGTCGTGACACCTAAGTGTTGTAAGTACAATGAATTGGTTCCCCGATCCTGTACCACTTGCAACTGTCGCATAAACGGTCTTCCCAAAATCATCTCATAGGCATGATTTTTGCTAAAGTCACGTATAGCAAAAGTATGCTCAAACTCCACACCACATGTAGTGAGAGTTATTTCTTCTAGCAGTCCTAAGGGTCTCTCAATGTGACCATCGGCGATCTGCAATTTCATTCTCGTTGGCCTAAGTGCTGGCTTGCCCCAATGCTTCCAAAGGGAAGTGGTAGCAATTGCAACTCCTACACTTGAGTCCAAAATTGCCTTAGTTGTGTATCCTTGATGGGTAATAGGAAGATAGGTGTTTCCTTCTTCACCTTCACTCATATCTCTTATCTTGTCCAAGGGTATTTCTGGCATTGTTCTATGAGATCCTACCTGGGAACAAGGTTTTGCTACTTCTGACACTTGATTGGCTACATGTTTCCACAATTTTGGCCTAACTTTGAGTAGCTCTTCTAAAGTGAGGTTGCACTGCACTTTAGTGTTTTTCACTACCTCTGTGTTCCTAGGGATGATGGAGTCTTCGTTTCTTACCATGACTGTGGGTACTCTCATGCAAGTAGACTTTGCTTCCCATGGGCCTGTGAAATGGGGTAGTTCTTATAAGGAGTTAGACTCGAAGTCTAATCTCTCATGAGATTGGGTACTCTCCCGCTCTCCATAAATAGAAGGAATGTCTTGTGGGAATTGATCATGCACGTCATCCACAAGTTCAATGGGAGGAGGTACTTCACTTTCTTTAGCCCATTTCTCTTCTTGAATCTCCCACAGGAACTCTGGGCTTCCATATCAGATCTTGCAATTATGCTCTCCAACTTCTCCAACAATCCATCAAAGTGCAACTGTGCCTTAGCTGAGCAAGAGTAGTTGAAGAGGCGACTGGCTTCAAACATGGTTTGAGCCAACGCTACCATTTTAGCACAAAGCTTAGTTCTCTCTATCTCTAGATTAGCTCTAGGGTAACATTTGTCATGATCCATCATGTTTGGCCCTTCTTGGATTCTGGCCTAATATGCCTTAAGCATCATGACTATGTCCTCTGGAGTGGGGTCAGCTAATACTGATCCTACTCTAGGGGGTGGTGGAATGGTATGGTGTGGGTTGGAAGGTGGTAGAGATGAAGGTGGTGGTGGTATGTGAGGGTGCGTTTGAGAGGTAAGTTCAACAATCTTGGCTTTTGTTTCTCTTATGCTTTCTTCTAAGTCACTCATTTTCTTAGACCATTGTCTTTTCATCCTTTCCGGACTATCTTTCCAAGATCTCGTTTGTTTCTTGGCTACGCTCTCAGTTTCGCTAACCTCGACACTCTTTTCTTGGCCCAAACCTTGGTTCTGTTGCAATGCTTGAGCTCTGGTGACCACTTGCACTGGTGTAGTGGAAGCTACACTTCCTGTAGAGTCTACTACTAACCCGATAATGTTGATAGGAGTGATTTTTGGCATGTTATTGGGTTCTTAGGACAATCTCACAAGAGGTGCTCTTTGCCACAATCGGGACAAAAACCTTGAATTGTCACAGATTGGGTTTGTGTAGGTGCAAGCATTGGGCAATCAGGAATGAAGTGATCTCCCTGACATCGATAGCATGGTCCTCTAGGAAATTGAGGTCTTACTTGCCTAGGTTGAGGTCTAGGGTTGGGGTTTGCATACATGACATTTGCATACTCTAGATCCCAACTAGGCTCACTCAGTTCGTCACAATAGTAGGACTCACTATGTTCAGGTGACTGCATGTAGTATGCCTGGGGGCTATCAATGTGAGTAGAGTTAAAACTATGATCACTTGGTTCACTTTCTGAAAGTAATGGAGTTACTGGAACTATGGCTCTATTCAGATTTTCTTCTGCAGCTGCATACTTTACAAGAATCACATTGGTTGGGGTAGGAGGTTGCTGAGCTAACACAGGTTGAGGTCTTTGATGAGCCTGATATTGTGGTTGGTAGGGTTGCTGATAGGGTTGTTGAGGTCTGCCATATTGCTGTGGTGGGTACTGGTTCTGGTATCTTCCCTGTTGTGGATAGGGTTGAGGGTAGGTTTGCCTAACCGCTTGCTTATTGTATGGGCAATCTTGTGCGGTGTGATTAGTGTATCTCTGTTTTATGGTGCAGTACTGGCTACTAGGATTCACTTGAGGTTGAGCCATAATGGGACATACATTTGCCATGGTCGCCACCACAAGTATAGCATCTCTTCACTGGGGCAAATCTTGGGATTTGTTTACTAGAGACACCTAGTTTTTGAGCTACCTTCTCTGCGAGTTCCTCAATAGATGTGGATTGACCGGAAGTGAGGCTACTAGAGGTATCTGAATCCTTGTAATTTTTTGAAAGCTCCAACTCCTCTCCTAGATTATGCTCAATGTCTATGCACATGTGTACACATTCTTCTATGGTTCTAGGGTCCTTCAAGTACACATATGATCTCAGTTTGGTACTTAGCAGTCCATCCAAGAATAAGACCACTTGTTTGGCTGGTGTGGGTAACTCTGGAATAGGACATCTCTCCAAGTATTGCCTAAACCTTCTTCCTGCAAGTCTAACGGTCTCTTGAGGTGTCTATTTGAAGCTGTGAATGAGTGAGGAAGTATTATGCCGTATGCCACTCTTAGAGAATTCGGTAATGAACGCCTCTAGAAGTTGGTCTATATTCTTGAACTGTCTCTCATTTAGTGGTTGAAACCATGTAAGGGCTGTGTTCCTAAGTGTTAGACCAAAAGCATTGTACTGCGTGAATAGGTCCTCAACTTGTTCAACTCTCAATACTTGCCTAAACTCGGCCACATGATCCTATGGGTCCTGTGCCATCGAAGTAATTTTTCATGGACTTAACCAACTAAGTTGGCCTCAAGCTCCTAGTGTGTTCTCTAGGCCTTGGCAAAGGAAAATCTTCAGCATTCCTTAGGTTCCTTGGGACTCTAGGTCTCTCAGTTTCTTCTCTATCCGTCTCTGTTCTCATCCTTTCTCTTCCCAAGGGGTTGGCAAAACTTACCTCTGGCCTGTCTCTGCTTCTGTCCCTATGAGCCCTATGAGCATGGGATGTTCCAGCTCCTTGGTGGCCATAAGAGACATTAGATCTTGGTTGGGAAAAATAAATTCACCCTTCCAAGTGTAGGCATGCCTACCATGTTCTGTGACCACAAAGATCCTCTTTGAAGTATTGTTTAAATAGGTCACCTTGCCCGAGCTATTAGGATCTTTGAACTCATAGATTGTGATCATTCCTACCTCATTCGGTTGATCAGGCTTATACCTCCAAAAGGATTCATCAGTCTCTCGGTTCAAGAGCAGATCTATTCTCTTATTGTCTTGGGGAATCCACTCTGGTGTGATAATTCTAGTAAGAACTGATTTGCCTCGAGGTGTTTTAGGTTCTCCACCTATGTTTCCTTGCTTTGGGTCACCTATGTTTGTTTTTGGGATCACATTACCAAATTCATCTGTCGTATCTAGGTAAGTGGTGACCACATACATGGTTCCTTCTTTGTCCAGGTATGCACCATTTTCAAACTTGATAGCTGGATGTTCAAGTCCAATGGGTTGGTCAATGTTTTTGATCTGGACCATAGATCTTCCTAGGCTGTCCTCATAGATGCAACAACCTAATCGATTGGTCGTAAGGTATTCGAGTTGCGTCTTGTAAGGGCCTTTGACCCTTTGTAAGTATGGCACACCTGAACTTCCTGTGGGTCTCTCCATACCATGAGACATCTCGGACTCGCTAGTTTCAGAGCTAGGGTAGTGCGAATAGTGGCTCAACTGCTGGGCCCAAGACCTAGCAGTATGATTGACACTAGCCTCTGAAGACCTAAGACTCTGTCTATCTCTCCCTAGGTGTCGTCCTAATCTAAGGTTCATATGCCTAATTGAATAGCCCCAATTTTCCCAAGTACAACCTCGTTGCGGATCAATTTGTATTAATCACTTGTTCTTTTTAATTTTCTTAGGATATCACTTCTTGTCCAATCAATCTTCGTCACAAGGAACACTTAGGTTTTATCGTACTTGAGTTTGGTTGCTTGATTTAAATTCTTTTCGCTTAGGTTGTTTTGCAAATGTAATTTCTTTGTACTTGCACTTGAGTGACTAGAGTTCTTGGACTTGGTCATGCTTAACGTAACCCTAATTCATCAAAACCTCTATCCATACTTAGCCTAGGCTATGAATTGATAGAGGGTGTTGAGAATTTCCAACCTTTAGTTTCTCTTCTTGGTTTCCCTTGTGTGCCTAGGAAGTGTGTTCCCAAGCTTGTGCTTACTCTTGCTTGAATGCCCTTCGATGCTCTCAATGAACCTGTAACACTCCCAAAGTTAGCTCAAGATTTAAGTTCAATTGACACAATAGACCATGTTCATTCATGCAATTCAGAGATCAAATTGTCCTTTGGCCTTTATGGAAAACAATCCTAAAGACCCCTTAGTTTTCTTCCCCTAGGGTATGGTCAACTTCAAAATACTATGTCTAATAATCCACGTATTAATTTTACTATAACAAAGTGGAAGTTTTGGTAGTACTCCCCACGAGCTTTCCAACAAACCCAAAATCATAGCAAACGGATTTTGTATGAGAAAGTTATGCCAGTTCAAGGTTCTAGGGCTAAAACAAGGTTAAAACAGGCTAACAGGCAAACAATATTTCTCGAATTACTTGCATACCGGCCTCACAATGCTCCGATAACACTTAATTTTTCCCAAATATTAGCCAAAAAAATAGACCAAATATCTCTTACCCTAAAAAATGCCAAAATTGCCCGTCAATCACGATCGAATGGTCTATCAATCGTGATTGATATGTCAATCGCAATCGACATGTCGATCACGATTGAAAGGTCCTTCGTGGTTTTCATTCGTGATTGATGGGTCAATCGCGATTGACACGTGGCCCGAAATTTCATTAAGTCATGGTCAAACAATCGTTGACTAGGTCAGCCACGATTGACAGGTCCATCAGGGCTGTCAGTCGCGATTGATGGGTCAATCATGATTGATGGGTCGATCGCGATTGACACATGGCATGCGAAGGCTCTGTCAGTCGTGGTCAAATAGTCGTTGACTCTGTCGGTCGCGATCGATGTGTCTATCGTGATTGACAGATCAGTCGGCAAGTGTCCGTTGTTGTTTGTCGATCACGATTGACATGTCAATCACAATTGATAGAAAACAGAGGCATATTAAAATCTTAAGCACACTTTTGGGCTCCTCTAGGCCTACACATCATGTTTATGCACTTAGTTTATCAAATTGATCAATTTTTTTGTCGGTCGCGATTGACAGGGGTCAACGCCTCGAGACCTGCACAATCAAAATTTTGTACCTGCTGAAGCTGGTGAAGCTTCCGGGGATGCTGATTCCTATAGAAAATCTCAAAAGACACACAAAAGCACAAGCACGCAAACGCTCTCTCTCACAAGTGAAATGAGGGGAAATGATATGGGAAGGGTGATATGACCAAAAAACTGAAAAAGTCACGATGATGGAGATGGAGGTGGGAGATGGTGATGAAGATGATGGTGATGAAGAGGGTGAAGAAAACAATGGAAAATAAAAGTGAAGAAATTACCTATAACTCCAACGTCTCAACTCTATGTCTTACCATCACACGCTTGTCCTCGAAGCTCGATCTCGGGCAATAGCGCAAAAATTTGGTGTAGCTCAATGATGAGTAGCACCTCCTTTAATGTCAATCCGGGAAGACAATGAGGATGGTATGAAGACCTCGAACAAGTGATGGCACAAGTGTGTGAGTGAGAAGCACACAAACATGCGCACACATACACACACGCGCACACAAGGCAAGAACAAAGAGAGAGACAATGGAGTAACTTCTATTGCAAAAGAGTTCACATACCAGTTCAAATCTACAACAAGCTAACCTCAAAAATGAGCTCTCTAGCTCTATTTATAGTTTTTGACTAGCTTTGATCTTGTCCAGACCTAGTGTCCGGCCTAGTTAAAAATTAGGTTCTATAGCTATTTTGGGGGCTCAAACGAGCTCTAAAAATTATGAAAATTGGTACATAAATACTACCAATACTCCTCAAGCTTGAGGACTCCTGAGCTTGCACAAAATGGAGTAGGAATAATCAAACATGGTATTTACAATGAAGTGAAGTGACTTCAATCACTATTTGGGAAATATTGTTACATGGGAAAATTATGGGGCCTATTTGCCAGATCTGCATTGACTACTTTGCCTGCTTGATCCTTGCTCCAACTCCCTTCTTTGGCTTCCTTGTCTTGTGGGTCCTTGGGTGCCTTGGCTGCTACTAATAGAGAGCCATAGTATCAGTTGCACCATTTGCTAGTACAGAATCAACGAACCAGGGATACAAGGAAACCCAAGGAGAATACTACTCCTATGACACTAGTTTGATGGAGTATGAACAAAATTTTGACCAACCATACTATGGTTATGAGGGATCTGACAACACCTACAGGCCAGAGTTTGCAACCCTAATGTACATTGCACCCAAGGCACCAGTACCCATGAGACCACCCATTAGACCACATGTGCCAAAAGGACCATGCTATAGATGTGGAGGAGACCACTTCATAAGAGAGTGCACTCTACCATATAACCCACCACCTCCCAGGACTTGGGAAGGTATTGCAATGAATGTGGAAAAGACCATCTATTTAGAGATTGTCCAAAGAATCCCAACAAGAAGCATAACACAATGCAAATCAATGTGATTGAGGTAATTGAATCTTCAAGCAGTGATAAAGAGTACACAATACCTTTTAAAGCTATCACACGAGTGGAAGCCAAAGGACAAGAGAGAAAGAAAATAGAATCTGAACAAGAAAAGAATAAAAACCTAGAACCCAAAATATAGGTAGTGGAAGACTCTGAAGACCCACGTGAGAGCACCCAAACAAAGAAGACCCAAATTTGGAGGGATAGAGGAGAAAAAGTTAGAGAGAAATGGATGAAGAACAAAAGTAAGGAAGACAAGAAGGACATGAGAGATAGTAAGAAACCTAAGAAATAGAAAAATGAGAAGAAACCCCAATTATGCCTCATACACAAGAACTAAACAAGCTAGGATCAATCTTAGTAGACCCAAGACCAAATGATTTGGATATGTGGCTGAAAGCTTACCAAGCCAGAATCACGACTCGACCAAACAAAGCGCAGCACGAGAAACTCTATCCACAAGGGGAGTTAGAAAAGGAGAGACTTGTGATATGTAGAAAGCTCATAGAGGTAGCTTAGGCCACTCTAGAAAAGACTATCCCAGTCCTCCCAAAGACGAGAATATCTGAGAATCAATACGAGTGTTTTAAAGAGGATGACCATAGACCAAAAGAGAAAGATAATAAGGAAGAATTACCTAATACTTAGGATAAATCAATTTCTGTAATCCTAGAACTAGAAGCAGATTTTCCAAGAGAGTTGTGGGCCCAAATTCAGGAAGACCAATGGAAAAAGAATGGAAATTCAAGACCACCCTTTGAGGAATTAGATGTGGAAGAAAATCAACCAACCCCAAATTTGGAAGAAGTATATGAAGAGGTTTCCATGCTGGACCGAATTAGGGAGGAAGCACACAACATTTCTACCCTACCAAACTACATGTGAGAGTATGAGAAAGAATCAATAATCTTCCATGCTCCCACAGTGTGAGGAAAGGAAATTGAGTCTTCAGGCAAGACCTCTCACAATCTAACTAAACTTAAGAAGACCAAGGTACAATGTCTGTTGACTATGGAAGAATTACTATGTGTCAAGCCTTAAATATGGAAACAGTTAGCAGGACAGTTGAAACTAGAGCATGAGGAGAATAAAAAGGAAAGTAAAAAAACTAAAGTCCCTTCCACCATACAAATCCCTGTGGATAAAGTTGGAGAATTTAGTGAAGGAGACGAGGGCAACACATGTTTACCCATCACATATAATGGATACATGACCATGGCCATTCTAGACATAGGAGCATGTGTAGGCATACATGACTAAGGCCATTCTAAACACATGAGACGAGGGCAACACATGTTTACCCATCACACATAATGGATACATGACCAAGGCCATTCTAGACACAGGAGCAGGTGTAGGCATACATGACCAAGGCCATTCTAAACACAGGAGACGAGGGCAACACATGTTTACCCATCACATATAATGGATACATGACCAAGGCCATTCTAGACACAGAAGCAGGTCGTAGGGCATAGCGAGCCCTACGACCGACACGTATGAAGCTCAAATTAGAAGATGGCCATGTAGAAAGACCCCTAGGAATACTGGACAAAATCAGGTTAACCACCTGCAGAGTCCAGTTTGAGCACACATTAGTTGTGTGTCAATTTGGAAAAGCAAATAACTATGAAATGATATTAGGATGACCTTTCATGAGACAACTCAGGGTAGTACAAGACTTGGGAAGAGACGCGTTATACCTACAACATCAAGGAACTACTACCAAGATAATTTAGCATACATTGGTGTATAGGGATGTTCCCATAGTACAATGGAATCCCATACACAAGGAAGAGGATGATTTGTCAATTCATAGTGCTGGTTCAAGTGACCAATCATGGATGCATGAAGATGCCCAATTATGGATGTGTAAGGAATGAAAGAGAGAAGAGAAAAAAACTCAAATATGGCCTATAGGACATCAAAATTACCGACCCATAGAGGACCCTATGTATATGCCCCAAGCTTTCCGTGATGAAGCCACCTTGGATGTATGCGTAAATGAAGAGGTATTAACCATGAATGGATGCATGGATGAAGAAGGTTATGATGTAAGTTTTTGCATGGTAGTCCTTCAGGAGGTAGAAGCAGGAGAAGAAGCAGGAGAAGTATTAGAGAAAGAGTGGAAGGAAGAGTATGAAAGCATAGAGATGGAGCCAGAGTTTGATTCAGAGGAACGGTATTTAGAGGCAATCCAAGCTGATGGTAAAGAAGGAACACCCAAAGTGTTAGCCATAGAAGTAGCTCAGTTGAGACTGAACCATGAGGAAACCATAGATAAGACCGAACCAACCCTAGACCTGTTTGAAGTCCCAGAACACTTCAAAAGCTATGAAGTAGAGGAGAGGAGGATAGCCATTCAGATGCCTAAGAGAGATGCACGAGAAGGAGAAGCATATGAAAACAAGGAACAAACGAAGAAAGTAATAGTGACTATGGAAGGTGGAGAAGAAAGATGCACGTACATAGGAAGAGATGTGTCACATGAGGAGAGAGAAGAATTGATAAGACTAATTCGAGAATATCGAGATGTGTTTGCATGGACCTACAAGGACATCAAAGGTGTAGAACCATCCATTTGTTCTCATCGAATACCAATGACACCTGATGGAAAACCATTGAAGCAATACCCTTGCACTTATAATGATGTCTATTCAACAAAAATTAAGGAGGAGATAGACAAGCTATTAGCAGTCGGATTCATTTATGAGATAGAACACACCAAATGGGTGTCACCATTAGTGGTCGTACCCAAAAAGAATGGGAAATTAAGAGTGTCTATTACTGAAGAAAGTAAACGCAGCTACGATCCGTGATAGCTACCCATTACCTATCACTAATCATCTCTTGGAAAGAGTTGCAGGTAAGGAAGTCTATAGCTTCCTAGATGGATTCTCTAGATACAACCAAGTAACTATTGCTACTGAGGACCAACATAAGACCGCATTCGTGACTGAATGGGGAGTCTATGCTTTCAGGGTGATGCCTTTTGGACTCACGAATGCCCCTGCTACTTTCCAAAGGTTGATGTGTCACATCTTCAAAGAATTCCTAATAAAGAGTATGGAAGTATATGTAGATGACTTATGCATGTACTCAATGTTGATCTTTTTAGGTAGTTATGTGTGTGAACACACTAGGACCGCCAGGGCACTTTTTTCCCTCTTTAGGAGGTTTTCTCCCGTGGCTTGTATATATTTCTATTGCCCTAATGGGCTACTTATCTTTGTACATTCTGTAGTAATACATTCAGTATTGTGTGTTGTGCTCCAAGCTTCTTCTTCTTCCTTGTGTTGTTCGCGTGCTTCCACAGACATCTATCTCCAACAATTGGTAACAGAGTAGGTCATCGCTTCATCTAGGGTGCCATTGACACTCCTTTAGTTGCACTCTCAGAATCGCACAAATTTTGGTGAGCATACTCAACGTGTTTTTGAGATCAAAACAGCTTCACTATGTGGTGTCGAAATCCTGATCTGAGCTCGTTTTGGTCTCCGAAAGCACTATCGAAATGCTTGCATAGGCTATTTCATCCTTTTGTGCCAAAGGTATATACTAGTTTCTTTTCGCGAGTATAAGCATATCAAAGTCTGCTAGAGGTCTAGTGGAATTCATCTGGGCAATTTTGTTCAACTTTTTGAGATACAATCAATTTTCTGCATCAAGGTATTTTAGTCACCAGCCATGGCTCAAAGCAGTGATGTATTCCGCATGTTGGCTATTGAGGATAAGTTGGATGGTACCAACTATCCATTATGGGATTATATGATGCGACATGGGTTGGTTGCAAAAGGACTGTGGAACATTATGCAGGGTGTCAAAAAACATCCTATCACACCTGCAATTGTTACAACTGCAGGTACTGAACCTGATGCAGAAGGTGTCAAAGATGATGATATTTTGCATATTCCTGTTCGTGCTACGGTTTCTGCTGCACCTACTGCAAAGTAGATTCACTGGGATGGCCGAGATGCCCAGGCATATGCATTGATAGCTTTTTCTGTCAAACATGCCATTATTCCTCACATTCGCTCTTGCAAAACAGCTAAGGATGCTTGGGATACACTTACCACATTGTACCAAGCTAGGAATGAGGCTCGTGTTGCTTACCTTCGAAAACAGTTGGAGAGTGAGCACATGAATGATGGTGATTGTATGGACAATTTCCTAACGAAGATCAAAGACTTGAAGGAACAATTGATTTCTACTTATGAGATTATATCAGATAGCTCACTTGTGCAGACCGTTCTGAATGGTCTTCCTTATTCATATAAGAGTTTTGCTTCTACTCTTCGGTTGATGTTGAAAGGCAATCCAAATGCCTTATCATTTGAGGAGTTAGTCTCTATTCTGTTGCAGGAAGATCAATTGAGGTAGAACATGTCCATTATGCGAGTTGCAGATCAAGCTTTCTTGGCTAGTCAAAAGGGCAAAGGAAAATGGAGCTCTTCAACTAGTAAGCAAAAATCTGCTAATTCTGCATATTCGAAGAAGGAAGATAAAAATGAGAAGAAATTAGAAAAGTAGAAATTGTTTTGTAAGTACTGTAAAGGGAATGATCATATCATAAAGAACTGTCCAAAACTAGCTCCTAAAGAGGCAAAGAAGAAAGAGGCTGGAATGGTTGTTGCAGAGGCCTCTACACCAAAAACAAAGTCTGCTAATCTTGTGCAAGAAGGAGAATGGGCATTTACTACTGTCTGCAGTTTTGACCCATCTTCTCATGAGCAGTGCATGTCTACAGTAGACTCAGACGTTTGGTATTTTGACAGTGGGGCGACCAAACATATTACCTCGCAGCGTAGTTTCTTCTCTTCACTCGAGCCTACCCCTACAGGGAATACTGTTACATGCGCCAGTGACTCCTCTTATCTTGTTATGGGAGTTGGTAAGATCATTTTGACTACTGCTGATGGTAGTTCTTTCACTTTGTTAGATGCTTTATTTGTTCCAGGGATCAAGAAGAACTTGTTATCAGTTTTTGCCTTAGCCAAGATTGGCTTGGTTGTGAAATTTGTTGACGACAAGTGTACAATTCATGATTTGTCAAATGACGATGTGATTATTGCTTTTGGCATTTTATGTGATGGGCTGTATAAGCTCATAGACTATGAAAGATCTCTGAATGATTCAGCATGTGTAGTACATGATTCTCAGGCTATGTCAGATGCAAAGCTTTGGCATGTATGCTTTGGTCATCTGAATTTTGATAGTTTGCTATGCCTGTAGAAATCTGAAATGGTGTCCTCTTTGCCCAAACTTGAGGCACCTGGAAAACATGTTTGTGAAGGCTGTATTTTGGGAAAAATGCAGCATTCTTCATTTCCAAAAGATGGTTCAGTTGGGGCTACTAAAAAATTGCAGCTTGTACATATTGATGTATGTGGTCCTATGCAGACACCTTCTTTTGGAAATTATCTTTACTTCATGACTTTCATTGATGATTTTTCGAGGCATGCATGGGTATATCCATTGAAGGAAAATTCCGAAGTGTTCATGTGCTTCAAATAATTTTTGGTTTTGGCTGAAAATCTGTCAACATGTAAAATGGGCACCCTCCGTTCAGATCGAGGGGGGGAATATATGTCTTCTGATTTTAATGCATTTGTGGTTGAACGTGGGATAAAACACCAGTGTACAGTGCCATATACACCTCAATAGAATCGATTTACTGAACGAAAGAACATGTCTCTCATGTAGATGGCAAGGTGTATGGTCAAGAGTTAGGCTTTACCACATAGTTTCTGGCTTGAGGCTGTCATCTGTGCAGCATATGTATTGAACAGGTGTCCCACTAAAGCGTTGTAGTCTATCACTCCATATGAGGCTTGGCATGATCGCAAGCCATCTGTTGCTCATCTGCATGTTTTTGGTTGTTTGGCATATACATTAGTGCCCGAACAACGTCGCAGAAAATTGGATGATAAAGCAGTAAGATGTATTTTTGTTGGGTACAGTTCTGAAAGTGAAGGCTATCATCTGTATCATCCACAGACTAAACGCATTCTGGTTAGCCGTGATGTTGTTTTTGTGGAAGATGATATGCAATCATTGCTTTCATGTACTAAGGAGACATCTCTTAGCTCCAAAGACATGATACTTTGTTGCCCCTTTTTAGAGGTGGTCACTCTAGTGCTGGTCCCAATGAGGCAACTTCTCAACCTTTGCAGGCAAGAACTATGCCAAAATGGCTGGTGCAGACCTTGCGTGACAGCAAATTAGATGCACCTCTGTCATATCGTACTCGATCAAGCTCTCATAGTGTCTCTTTTGCATTAGATTGCTATGCTATGGCTCCATCTAGTCTCTATGATGAGACTGAGCCCGTTTCATTTGATGAAGCACAAAATTCAAAAAATTGGATGGCCGCTATGCAATCTGAATATGATGCAATAATGAAGAATGGTACTTGGTCTTTATGTGACTTGCCTCTTGGCAATAAGGCCATTGGCACTAAGTGGGTATACAAGCTGAAGCGTAAACTTGATGGTACAGTTGATAGGTATAAGGCTAGGCTTGTTGCAAAGGGTTATGCACAGGAAAGAGATATTGATTTTGATGAGACATTTGCACCTACATGCCGTATGACTACTGTTCGGAGCATTTGTACACTTGCAGCCCATCATGGTTGGAATGTACATCAGTTGGACATTAAAACTGCATTTCTGAATGGTGACTTGCATGAAGAAGTGTATGTTTTTCAGCCCCATGGCTTTGTGCAAAAAAGGGCATGAAAACCAAGTGTGCAGGTTAAAGAAGGCATTATATGGTTTAAAGCAAGCACCATGTGCTTGGTATGAGAAGATACATGCCTATCTGATTGCACATGGTTTTGAGAACAGTCTAACTAAAAGCACATTATATGTTAAGCGTGCTAATGATGTACTTCTGATCATTGTGGTTTATGTTGATGACATGCTACTCACTGGTCCTCATGAGAGGTATATTGCTGATTTTAAGGCTGATTTGCATGCCTCATTTGAGATGTCTGATTTGGGGCATTTGCATCACTATTTGGAAATTCAGTTTATGCAAGTTGATGGTGGAATGGCTTTGTGTCAAACGAAATATATTGACACATTATTGGAGCGTTTTGGTCTTGAAGACTGTAAGCCTATTGCCACTTCTATGGAGATAGGTTTACGATTGAGTCTTCATGATGCTGGAGATGCATTTGATGCTCTATCAGTAGGATGTTGGATGCTTGATTTACTTATGCATTACTCGGCCAGATATTCAGTTTGTTGTCTCACAGATGAGCAGGTTTATGCATTGCCCATGTGTCAAGCATTGGCAAACCGTTAAGCGCATCTTTCGCTACTTGAGTGGTACTCGGCTTGGGTTGTTTTATCCCAAGGGGGATCATTACCGCCAGATTTGCATGCTTTTTCCGACTCAGACTGGGCTGGTTGCTATGACACTCGTGTGTCCACTAGTGGCTTTTGCTTCATGCTTGGTAGCTCATGTATATCTTGGTTGAGCAAGAGGCAGCCTACTGTGGCCACTTCTAGTTGTGAGGCTGAGTATAGGGCAGCTTTCATAGCTACTGTTGAGTGTGTGTGGCTCAGATGCCTTATGGCTGATTTAGGTGTTGGTCAGTCTTTTGTCACCACCATCTTCACTGACAGTCAAAGTGCATTGTCAGTTGCGAGGAACCCTGTGTTCCATGCTCGCACTAAGCACATTAAGGTGCATTATCACTATGTCAGGGAGAGGTTCTCTACTGGGGAGATCAGCTCGGCATATGTGCCCACGCAAGAGAACATTGCAGATCTTTTCACGAAGGCCCTGCCTAGGGAGAAGTTTGAAGCTTTTCACAAAGCTTTGGGCTTACTTCCTTTTGTGGAGTGATTTCCACATAGCTTGACACTTCCTTATACATGAGTGCCAGCTCCTCGTTCACCGCATCACTCCGAGGGGGGATTTGTTGATATATTTAGGTAGTGATGTGTGTGAACACACTAGGACCACCGAGGCACTTTTTTCCGTCTTTAGGAGGTTTTTTTCACTCGGCTTGTATATGAAAGAACTTGGAGAAGCTTGTAGAAGGTAGAAAAGTGCATTTCTAAGTGATGAAGTTTGGTCAAGCCAACCAGCACAAGACCAGCCCTTGAGCTTATAAAGACTCAAATAGACCTAATAAGCATGTAATAAGTGCAAAGAAACACACTATGTACTTTGGAGCATCAAGGAGAATGAGTTGATACAAAACAGTTAGGTTCGCGGGTCGACTAACTCAAAACCTTACTATCTATGGAAGAGACAATGTACTTCAAATGCCCATAGCGACCAATGTGATTACAATTAGAACGAATACTTTTATGGGAGTGACACACATAGGGTTGAGTGTATAGAATGCACAAAAGTATAAGGAGCAAGCAAAATATGCTATAGGAATGAATGATACATTCACCGGTGGTACTTCCTATTTTTCAGGAATACGTAGAGATTGACCCCAAGACAAAAAAAGACACTGATACCTTTCCAATGAGCCATCTTTCACTCAATTTGGAGCTTTGGAGAGAGAGCAGCAGCCTCTGCACGATTACTATTGGCGAAGAAGATGATGCAAAGAATTGAAGGAGCAAGACAATGATGGTCACAAGTGTATGTATATTGCTTCCATGTATTGTACAAGTGATTTCAAGTCTTTATATAAACTCTAGGAGTGTTCCACGACTTCTACAAGTGAAGTTTGAATTCAAATGAAGGTGGGAATGGTTGTTGGAGGGAATAAATTCACTTTTCTACAATCTAGGAAAAGTGAAGATCTAGTTTGATCTACTTTTAGGTGATTGATTGCTTGATTGAATGCAACTTCAACCACCACATTCGTGGGATTTGGGCTCCATCTTTCTACCTTTACATGTGTAAAGCTCAAGGCTTTTACAATGGTAAATGAACCATCAAAAATCTTTGAAAAAATACAATAAATGAGCACAAGAAAAAGAACCCTCCAAGGGATATTCTTTCGATGGGATAGCCTTTGATGTAGATCAAATACACCTCAAGCATAGTGTAATCTTGATGTTCCAACAACTCCCCCTCAAGCTAGAGTATGCTTTAGTCTTCATTCTTTGATAGGTTGAATACATGCCATAGCTTTGAATCTACAAAGCTTTATTCCATCAAGTGCCTTCGTCATCATATCTACTACTTGCTTTTCAGTTGGAACAAAAGAAATGTCAATCTCCTTTGCCATGAGCTTCTCCCTGATGAAATGGTAATCGACTTCTATGTGCTTGGTTCTCGCATGGAAAACAGGATTTGCCGCTAGATGCATAGAACTTACATTATCTCCAAATATGTGAGTTTTGGAAATCACAAGTCCCAAATGTGTATACAATGCTTTTAATCATATTGCCTCTTGAGTTGCTATGTTCAAGCCTCTATACTCTGCTTCACTTGAGGATAAAGCAACTATTGGTTTCTTCTTGGAATTCCATGACACTAGCTTTGAACCTACAAATGCTAAGTAACCAGATGTACTTTTTCTATCATCCTTAGCTCCTTCCCAATCTACATCTGAGTAGATTTTGATATCCAAATCTGAAGAATAAGGATAGAATATACCTTTGTTGATTGTACTTTTGAGATACTTAAGTACTCTCTTAGCTGCATCCATGTGTGGTCTTCTCGGTGAGTGCATGAATTGACTAAGCACTGCCACACTATATGAGATTTTTGCCCTTGTATGAGTAGCATATATTAAGGTACCTACCAAGCTTTGATATTCTTTAATGTCTTCAATTTTCTCACCTTCATAAACACTAATTTTATGATTCATCTCCAAAGGTGTACCTGCGGGTTGAGTGTTCTCCATTTTGAACTTGAAAAGAAGATCTTGAATGTATCTTCTTTGAGTCAAATACATTCCTTCATCTGTATATATCACCTGCATACCTGGGAAATATGTGAGCTCACCTAGGTCACCGATTTTGAACTCCTCTTGCATGTGTCTCTTGATCCTTTGAATGCCATTTAGATCATCACCTGTCACAATATATCATCTACATATACACATAGATAGATAACCTCATTGTGATCCCTTTTGATGAATAGAGAAGGATCTGAGCTGCTAGCTTTGAACCCTTGATCTTGAAGATATGAAAGGGTTTTCAAAACCTGGTGGTACATGTATACCTCTTCACTTATCCAACCATTTAAGAATGCATTTTTCACATCAAGTTGGAGGAGTCTCCAATTCCTTGCAGCAGCTACACTTATCAATGTCCTGATTGTAGTCATCTTTGCAATTGGTGAGAATGTTTCATCATAGTCTATACCATGAGTTTGTGAGCATCCTTTGGCAACTAATCTTGCCTTGTACCTGCAAACTGATCCATCTGAGTTTCTTTTAACCTTATATACCCATCTGCAACCAAGTACCTTTTGATTCGACGATATTGGAACCAAATTCCAAGTGTCCATTTCCTTCAATGCTTCTATCTCTTGTTTCATGGCCTTTTCCCAATTAGGGTTTCCCTTTGCCTCTTCATAGGTTGAGGGTTCCTCTAAAATAGAGTCTTTTACCAAGTATATTGAGTGCTTTGTAACAAATGTGGAATCATATCCATACCTTTCTGGTTGTTTCTTCTCTCGTGCTGATCTTCTAAGTACTTGTTTGGAGCATTCTCCAACCTCTTGCATCTTTGCTTTGCCTCTTGACTTCCATAGCTTGTAATCCTTTTCCCTTTCATCTTGGTCATCGTCTGTATCACTTCTTGGATCCTGGACCTGTGTATCATGCTTGCTTCCTAATTGATGAAAGTCCGAATCAAGATCATATGGTAGTGTTACCTTTTGTTTGTCTTCATCATACCAAGACGTGTGTTCTTCAAACACAACATCTCTACTTGTAGTGAATTGCTTGGTTGAAGGATTGAAGAACCTGCAATGCATGTGAGTTGAACCATATCCAATAAACACTGCCTTTGTTTCCCTTTCATCTAGCTTACCTCTTATTTGTGATGGTACATGAACATAAGAAAAACATCGAAAAACCTTGCAATGTCCAAGACTAGGTTTTCTTCCATGTCATGCTTCATAAGGAGTCATACCTTGAAGTGATTTGGATGGTAGTCTATTGACAAGGTACACAGTAGTTGAAATAGCTTCTGCCCATAGATAATGTGGCAACTTCTTCTCTTCAAGCATTGTTCGCGTTGATCCAACCAATGTCTTGTTTCTCCTCTCTGCAATTCCATTTAGTTGAGGAGAGTACCTAGTAGTCACTTCCCTTTTGATACCTTTGTCCTGCAAGAACTCATCAAACTCTTTGGAGAAGTATTCTCCCCCTCCATCAGATCTGAGCTTCTTTAGTGATCTACCTATATGATTCTCCACATGTGCAAGATACTTCTTGAAGCAATCAAACACTTCATTCTTACTCTTGATAAAGTATAGAAGAGTCCATCTACTATGGTCCTCAATAAATGAGACATAATACCTTGATCTTGCCAATGAAGGTTCTTGACTTGGTCCCCATACATTTGTATGTACTAAGTCCAATAAGTTGTTGTGGATGTAGCATTTGTGGTTGAATGGTTGTCTTTGTGCCTTCCCAATCTGAGATGCATCACACTTGTTGATCATGTGTTGCTTTGATATGTTCCGCAGTCCTAGAAAACTTTAATCATATATCCTTCAAGGTTCTTTCATTCACATGAGCAAGTCTCTTATGCCACACTTCAAGCTCACTTAGGGTTTAACACCCAAAGTTGAATAGAGCTATGTTGCTAGTTTCTCCTACTTACAAAGTAAAGAGCCTACCATGCTTCGCACCTCGGGCTATCTTTTTGAAGCCTTGACATGGATCTTCTACAAAAGCTCCATGTTGAGTGAACCTAACTTGCAAGCCTTTTTCAACTATTTGGCCTACACATTAGGTTTTTAGTGATAGTGGGTACATAGAGAACCTTACTTAGAATGTTTGTCCTAACATTGGAAGCTTTGAAATTACAAATCTTCTCCACCGGACCTTGCTTGAGCATCCCTTGCACACCAAAGTGTGAGCTTATCTGTCTCCTCTTGTGTAGGTCCTCCTTTGGATCTTGGTATAGGCATAGCTTCATCACCTACTACAATTCCATAAAGATTTGTACCTTGCAAATAGGCCTCCATCCTGATTTGCCAAGCCACGTAGTTTTGTCGATCAAGCTTCTCGATCATTGAGGAAAAGCTGTCATCCATCTTGATCTAGCTCTAATACCACTGAAAGAACTTGGAGGAGCTTGTAGAAGGTAGAAAAGTGCGTTTCAAAGTGATGAAGTTTGGTCAAGCCAACCAGCACAAGACCAGCCCTTGAGCTTATAAAGACTCAAAAAAACCTTATAAGCATGTAATAAGTGCAAAGAAACACACTATGTACTTTGGAGCATCAAGGAGAATGAGTCGATACAAAACAGATAGGTTCACGGGTCGAGTAGCTCAAAAACTTACTATCTATGGAAGAGACAATGCACTTCAAATGCCCATAGCGACCAGCGTGATTACAATTAGAAAAAATCCTTTTATGGGAGTGATACACATAGGGTTGAGTGTATAGAATGCACAAAAGTATAAGGAATAAGCAAAATATGCTATAGTAATGAATGAGACATTCACCGGTGGTACTTCCTATTTTTCAGGACTATGCAGAGATTGACCCCGATACAGAAAAACTCATATTTCTCCCAATCTACTAAACCAAATGCTATGAAAATTTACAGGAATAAATTAGACACTAATAACTTTCCAATGAGCTATCTTGCGCTCAATTTGGCCTGGAGAGAGAGCAGAAGCATCTCCATGATTACTATTGGCGAAGAAGATGATGCAGAGAATTGAACGAGCAAGACAATGATGGTCACAAGTGTATCTATATTGCTTCCATGTATTGTACAAGTGATTTCAAGTCTTTATATTGACTCTAGGAGTGTTCCACGACTTCTACAAGTGAAGTTTGAATGCAAATGAAGGTGGGAATGTTTGTTTGAGGGAATCAATTCACTTTCCTACAATCTAGGAAAAGTGAAGATCTAGTTTGATATACTTTTAGGTGATTGATTGCTTGATTGAATGCAACTTCAACCACCACAAATTCATGGGATTTGGGCTTCATCTTTCTACCTTTACATATCTAAATCTCAAGGCTTTTACAACGGTAAATGAACCATCAAAAATCTCTCAAAAAATACAATAAATGAGCATAAGAAAAAGAACTCTCCAACGGATACTCTTTCGACGCGATAGCCTTTGATGTAGATTAAATCCACCTCAAGCATAGTGTAAGCTTGATGTTCCAATAACTCCCCCTCAAGCTAAAGTATGCTTGAGTCTTCATTCTCTAATAGGTTGGATACCTGCCATAGCTTTGAATCTACAAAGCTTTATTCCATCAAGTGCCTTCGTCATCATATCTGCTACTTGCTTTTTAGTTGGAACAAAAGAAATGTCAATCTCCTTTTCCATGAGCTTCTCCCTGATGAAATGCTAATGGACTTCTATTTGCTTGGTTCTCGCATGGGAAATAGGATTTTCTGCTAGATGCATGGAACTTATATTATATCCAAACATGTGAGGTTTGGAAATCACAAGTCCCAAATCTGTATACAATGCTTTTAACCATATTGCCTCTTGAGTTGCTATGGTCAAGCCTCTATACTCTGCTTCAGTTGAGGATAAAGCAACTGTTGGTTGCTTCTTGGAACTCCATGACACTAGCTTCCAACCTGCAAATATTAATTAACCAGATGTACTTTTTCTATCATCCTTAGCTCCTGCCCAATCTGCATCTGAGTAGATTTTGATATCCAAATCTGAAGCATAAGGATAGAATATACCTTCGTTGATTATACTTTTGAGATACTTAAGTACTCTCTTAGCCGCATCCATGTGTGGTCTTCTCGGTGAGTGCATGAATCGACTAAGCACTCCCACACTATATGAGATGTCTGCCCTTGTATGAGTAGCATATATCAAGCTATCTACAAAGCTTTGATATTCTTTAATGTCTTCAATTTTCTCATCTTCATAAACACTAAGTTTATGATTCATCTCCAAAGGTGTACCTGCAAGTTTAGTGGTCTCCATTTTGAACTTGAGAAGAAGATCTTGAATGTATCTTCTTTGAGTCAAATACATTCCTTCATCTGTATATATCACCTGCATACCTAGGAAATATGTGAGCTCACCTAGGTCACTGATTTTGAACTCCTATTGCATGTGTCTCTTGATCCTTTGAATGCCATTTAGATCATCACCTATCACAATAATATCATCTACATATACACATAGATAGATAACCTCATTGTGATCCCTTTTGATGAATAGAGAAGGATCTGAGTTGCTAGCTTTGAACCCTTGATCTTGAAGATATGTAACCAACTTGTAATTCCAAGCTCCTGGAGCTTGTTTCAATCCATACAATGCTTTCTTAAGTATGCAAACATAAGATGGATGATTAGAGTTTTCAAAACCTGGTGGTTGTGACATGTATACCTCTTCACTTATCCAATCATTTAAGAATGCATTTTTCACATCAAGTTGGAGGAGTCTCCAATTCCTTGCAGCACCTACACTTATCAATGTCGTGATTGTAGTCATCTTTGCAACTGGTGAGAATTTTTCCTCATAGTCTATACCATGAGTTTGTGAGCATCCTTTGGCAACTAATCTTGCCTTGTACCTGCAAACTGATCCATCTGAGTTTCTTTTAACCTTATATACCCATCTGCAACCAATTACCTTTTGATTCGATAATATTGGAACCAAATCCCAAGTGTCCATTTCCTTCAATGCTTCTATCTCTTCTTTCATGGCCTTTTCCCAATTAGGGTTTCCCTTTGCCTCTTCATAGGTTGAGGGTTCCTCTGAAATAGAGTCTTTTGCCAAGTATATTGAGTTCTTCATAACAAATGTGGAATCATATCCATACCTTTCAGGTTGTTTCTTCTCTCTTGCTGATCTTCTAGGTACTTGTTTGGAGCATTCTCCAACCTCTTGGATCTTTGCTTTGCCTCTTGAATTCCATAGCTTGTAATCCTTTTCCCTTTCATCTTGGTCATCATCTGGTTCACTTCTTGGATCCTGGACCTGTGTATCATGCTTTCTTCTTAATTGATGAGAGTTAGAATCAAGATCATATGGTAGTGTTACCTTTTGTTTGTCTTCATCGTACCAAGACCTGTGTAGTGAATTGCTTGGTTGAAGGATTGAAGAACCTGTAACCCATCTGAGTTGAATCATATCCAATTAACACTGCCTTTTTTGCCCTTTCATCTAGCTTACCTCTTATTTGTGATGGTACATGAACATAAGCTAAACAACCAAAAACCTTGCAATGTCCAAGACTAGGTTTTCTTCCATGCCATGCTTCATAAGGAGTCATACCTTGAAGTGATTTGGATGGTAGTCTATTGACAAGGTACACAACAATTGAAATAGCTTTTGCCCATAGATAATGTGGCAACTTCTTCTGTTCAAGCATTGTTCACACTGATCCAACCAATGTCTTGTTTCTCCTCTCTACAATTCCATTTAGTTGAGGAGAGTACCTCGTAGTCACTTCCCTTTTGATACCTTTGTCCTGTAAGAACTCATCAAACTCTTTAGAGAAGTATTCTCCCCCTCCATTAGATTTGAGCTTCTTTAGTGATCTACCTGTATGATTCTCCACATGTGCAACATACTTCTTGAAGCAATCAAACACTTCATTCTTACTCTTGATAAAGTAGAAAGTCAGAGATAGAGTTTAGTATGTACGAACTTGCTTGAGCATCCCTTGCACACCAAAGTGTGAGCTTATCTGTCTGCTCTTCTGTAGGTCCTCCTTTGGATCTTCGAATAGGCATAGCTTCATCACCTACTACAATTCCATAAAGGTTTCTACCTTGCAAATAGGCCTCCATCCTGATTTGCCAAGCCGCGTAGTTGTGTCGATCAAGCTTCTCGATCATTGAGGGAAAGTTGTCACCCATCTTGATCTAGCTCTAATACCACTGAAAGAACTTGGAGAAGCTTGTAGAAGGTAGAAAAGTGCATTTCGAAGTGAGGAAGTTTGGTCAAGCCAACCGGCACAAGACTAGGCCTTGAGCTTATGGAGACTCAAATATACCTTATAAGAATTTAATAAGTGCAAAGAAACACACTATGTACTTTGGAGCATCAAGGAGATTGTATCAATACAAAACAGATAGGTTCGCGGGTCGACTAGCTCAAAAACTTAATATCTATGGAAGAGACAATGCACTTCAAATGCCCATAGCGACCAGCGTGATTACAATTAGAAAAAATACTTTTGTGGGCGTGATACACATAGGGTTGAGTGTATAGAATGCACAAAAGTATAAGGAATAAGAAAAATATGCTATAGGAATGAATGAGATATTCACCGGTGGTACTTCCTATTTTTCAGGAATACGTAGAGATTGACCCCGAGACAGAAAAACTCGGATTTCTCCCGATGTACAAAATCAAATGCTATGAAAATATATAGTCATAAACTAGACACTAATACCTTTCCAACGCGCTATCTTGCACTCAATTTGGAGCTCTGGAGAGAGAGCAGCAGCCTCTGCACGATTACTATTGGCGAAGAAGATGATGTAGAGAATTGAAGGAGCAAGACAATGATGGTCACAAGTGTATGTATATTGCTTCCATGTATTGTACAAGTGATTTCAAGTCTTTATATAGACTCTAGGAGTGTCCACAACTTCTACAAGTGAAGTTTGAGTTCAAATGAATGTGGGAATGGTTGTTGGAGGGAATCAATTCACTTTCCTACAATCTAGGAAAAGTGAAGATCTAGTTTGATCTACTTTTAGGTGATTGATTGCTTGATTGAATGCAACTTCAACCACCACAAATTTGTGGGATTTGGTCTATCTTTCAACCTTTACATGTGTAAAGCTCAAGGCTTTTAAAACGGTAAATGAACCATCAAATATCTCTCAAAAAATACAATAAATGAGCATAAGAAAAAGAACTCTCCAACGGGTATTCTTTCGACACGATAGCCTTTGATGTAGATCAAATCCACCTCAAGCATAGTGTAAGCTTGATGTTCCAACAGTATATATGCCTATTGTCCTAATGAGCTACTTATCTTTGTACATTCTCTAGTAATACATTCAGTATTGTGTGTTGTGCTCCAAGCTTCTTCTTCTTCCTTATGCTGTTGGTGTGCTTCCGTAGACGTCTATCTCCAACACTCAAGTCGGAGACAGGAGCATATTTCTGAGTTGCGACGGATACTTGAAAGATGTCGACAATATAGAGTGTGCATGAATCCCAAAAAATGCATCTTTATGGTCATTAGGGGAGAAAATGAACCCTGGATGGGCCTTGTAAGGATCCCTGAATTTTAGGGATTAAGCTTAATTTTGTTCTTGTTTAAGAGGACAAAGTGCATTTAATAGGGCACTTTTTAGTAGGCTGGAGTAGGCTTTTTTAAGGCTTTACTAGGCCTCTCTCTTTCTTCTTCTAGAGAGAAAGCAAGAGAATCTACTTTCCACATCATCAAACTCATGCATATATTTGAATTAAAAAATGAGTTTTTTTATAAAGTCTCATTTTTAGTGTACATTAACTCAAAAAGGACTATTTTTTAATTTATATGTTAGAAGTCACTTTTTTGGGCCCATTTATTAAAGTTTCTTTTAGAAAAAGGATAATTTTCAAACTCCCTCCAAAAGTAAGTGCCACATCATCAAATCCATGACTATTCTTCCCCCAAAAAATGACTTTTTCCAAATTTCATCATTTTTAGTCATACACATTGGAAAAATACACTTTAACCCATACACATACAAGAAAACACATTTTCTAAGCAAAACATATGCTTTAGAGTCCCTTCCAACCAGTTTTCCATCTTTGTTTTTGATATTTCTGGTCATTCGCAAAGATGGTGTTGACATGTATCACAAACTTCACAATAGAACGTCCTTATGCTCCTGCATCAGCAAGTATCCATGTTTGTGTGCCTAAAGATTTTGCTCCAAATACACGATGCAACAATGATGCCAATTCTCAAAATGAACGTCCTGCAGCTGGAGAAAAAAGTATTGATCTTTGGACTCATGGTTCACTATATCCTCTTGATCCAATATCTTCTTAATATCGAACATTCCATAACTTCTCAACGTTAATCCAGTTCATTGGTGTGGGTGAAGCTGGACTATTAGGTTACTACAAGCGATTATCTACACATTCACATGCTACTGCTAAGTATTGGTTCCAACAATATCAACTCCATCATATGAGGGTGGTCACTTTAGAAAGCACAACCATATCTTTACAAAAACAACTTGCAGATTTTGAACAGGATATGGAACCAAAAGAAAGCACATTTTCAAAGTTAACTGCCAATCTCCAGCAGTTGAAAGAGACTCCACTTGGTATGAAACATAGGAAAAGAGCATTGTCATCCTTTGAAGCTCTTTCAGTAGGTGGAAGAGCATGTGAATGATGTATATATGCAACAAGGTGAGTGTTTGTTTTACTTTTATATGTTTTAATGAAGATTTGTAATGGAATCTTTCATTGTTTAGGTCATTTATTCAAGACATGACTGCTTCATCAATAGCACAAGACCAATTCAAGCTGATGAAAAGCTATATAAACACCAAAGAAATCACTTGTCTTTGAAGGAGTTTACACAGTCATTCATCTTATCTTGGGGAGAAAGCAACATTACACATTACATAGTAAGTTTTGCTTACATTTTTTTATTTGGTCTTAAACACCATGTGTATATCTTATTGACCAGTTCATAACATATTCTTTTTGCACATGGAGCATATTTTATGATATATGGGTCACTGGACAGTTTTAGTACACAAGGAATGGAGAAGTCACATTACAGGGCTAGAGGTGTTTACTTTAAAAACACTCATCATGGGGGTGGTCTACTCCAATCAAACTATTTAGGAGAAATGTTCAACTAGTTTTTTCATGCAACATTCGCTAGAAAATATGTAATGGAACGAGCATGTAAGTCACGAATAGCACATATTACATGAAAGCTACAACATGATATTGCAAGAGAGAAGTGGATGCCATCATCAAGACCGCTACATTGCCCAATGGCATGCACAAAGAGTCTGTGAGGGTTCTGCTTGGGAAATAGTTTCCAAACTCTTAAAATGCATTATTTTTTTCAAGGTTTTTATAACTCCTTTCACTTCAAATAAACTTTCAATGTTTTTGTGAATATACTTTTAATATTTTAAAACTAATTTTTTTCCATTTAAATATGAACATAACACTTCTTAAGTGAAAGGCTATAAATAAAGGTGTCCTTCCTCATTACCACTTTACAGCCTAAGAGAATGGCATGCACAAAGCACACTACTAGAAAGGATCATGTTGTCTACCCTAGCCATGTGCAAGGTACTCAGCGCCCTTCATGGATGACACCCCACAAGCAGCATCGAACCACAAGCCACTCTTCTAGACGAAACTCGGGTCCAGGGACACACTCTAGTAGCATTCCATCACGAGGGGATGAAGCTTCACAAGAGAGAGATGTAACACAAGAAATAAATTATTCCCCTCCCACATCTGAAGATGAGCCCCGAGTGAGGACACCACTCAAGGCAAGGCCCAAACAACGAGGATGGATGCAAGTTGTGATGGAGACAACATCAAATTTAGAGAGTTCCTCGAATGAAGAAAGTGTTAACGAGCCACCATGGAACAATGATCATATCCCCATGAACCATTGAGTAACACAAGGAGGCAAGACACTTCCCGCAGGACAAGGACAAAGACCAACCGATGAAGAAAGAGAGCAAAGTCAGGCAGAGCAAGTAAATGATGAGGCTTGACCATCTAGGCGTGCTCCAGGAAGAAAGAAGAACTATCAACCGTGGCATAGACCACAACGAGCACAACCCAACATCCCCTCAAATGCAAGAGCACCGCAAAGGAGCAGAAAGCAAACCAGAGCCTTTGCGGAGATTAGACAATATTTTTCCTATAAAGTTAACTCCTAGGGTAGTAAGGGCAAAGGACTTCATAACCAAAAATATACAGTTGGTCCCTTGCATTATTGTAGATAGGCACAAAACTTTGCTGACGGCCTTCAGACACCAAGTCATGAAGTGTCCTTGAGGGGAAAAGTCCTTGTGGATTATGACAAAATCTTCCTTTGGCAATTTTCCAATGTAATGTGCCAAGGAAGAGCCATGGCCATGGGCAACATGGTCACCACCACTCCTTGCTGCGAATTTATCCACTTCAATTGCTTCCTGCACATAGACAATCATAAATTTAAATAGATACATCTTGTATCTCTTCGAGAGTGCAAATGTGAGAAACGAGCACATAGAACCCATTTTTATAGCAGTTTCAAGTTTTTAGATTGACTAGGCCCACTTTTAAAAGTATAGAATAAAGTAGTGCAATTTCAAAAAATGTGTTGCTGATGACAAAATAATGCACAGAACACCGAAGGATATGAATTCAAAGAAAATGTCTAACATAACACAACAAAAAACATGAGCAACCATATTTCAAAGTAGTGAACATAGACTTTTTGACATTCCAAAAGTTTTGAAATTACCATTGCAGAGAAGAAGGTATATACAATATCTAACATGAATTGATTGTCCTACTTTTTACAAGGTTCTTGAAAGCGCAAAACCCATGAGATACAATGACTAGGGCCCAAGAAGTGACATTATCAGGCTACAACAGAACTATGACAATGAGAGTTCTGTTCCATCTTTGCTCCAATCTACAAGGAATTTCATTTTGTATTGCAATCTTCTGCCCATCTGTAATCAATTTGCAAGAAATTGAAGTCATTAAAGTAAAATAAGCAATAATGAAAAGATTACTTTAACAAAAGCACAAAACATTTCTCACCTTATGTCCTTGTATTTTGAATTTGGATTGAGTTAGTCCTTCAAACCCCATAATCACCAAGTGTTCTCTCACATTAGCCAAGGTCCAATGATTATTTACTAAAATAGTTTCTGTTTCATTGTTGGGCAATCTAAGCTTTATTTCAAATGACTGTAAAGATCCCTCTGAACTTTGAAATGGTATCCAGTTGCCAAATTTGCACATCCAACGATCATAGTAGAATCTAACGTATAATGAAGTACGTTGTTTCAAATATCAAAATCCTATACCTGTTCCACCTATTTTACAAAGATATTTATCACCTTTTGCAACTCCTTCTATCAAACCCCAATTTTCACCAAGAAGACTTTCGACTTGCTCATATGTGATATCTTTACACATGAACATGGTGGAAGTCTCTTGGAATGAGAATCCTTGGATATACAAAACAATGAATGGGAAAAGACCAGTGCAAACCTATAGACCTTGACACTTTTGTGAATTTCAAAGATTTATGTATATCCATTACCATCTTGTGCTTCAAAGATGATATGGACCATATATCAGGTTTTGGCCACTCCAAGCTAAGAAGAGAATGTACTTCAATTCTCTCTAACCTTCCAAAACCATTCATTGTAGAGGGTACAACATACCTATGTGTGTAAAAGAAAATTCTATCATGGTAAAGTTGAGCAGGAGATATTTCTGGAAAGACTACTGCACCAACATCTGCATGCAATGCTTGGAAAGTACCTATAAGACTATGAAGTGGTTGCTCTTCCACCAAAGTAGAAGGAAATATATCCTAAACAACAAAAACATATCTAAATAGTTCAGAAATATATCCAACACAAGTAAACATACAATATTGTAGAGTAATACTTGCAATTCACAAGATATCTCATTCTACTAGATTTTTCAAGTTTCATAGTTGCCATTGTAAAAACATGTTGTACAATAGCAACCATCCCATTGTCTCTGTGCTTCTTGAAGCCAAGTGACTTTCCCTTCCAATGAGATCTAAGTTTCAACGATCTCTAACTCGATGAGGCCCAACTCTAGAGGGTTGCATGTACACCCATGCACCTTTGGAGTACTCATGTGATAGCCACTCTCCATATGTGGCTTTGATATTGTGACATCTTAATGTGAGGATTTCATCTTTTGATCACCTAGAAGCTTTAGATGTTTCCATTGAAGCTAAAGGTCTTCAAGCTACAACACTAATTCGAGATAGGAGATGGAGGTAGGTTGCAGTGTAGAAACAGGAGCTTCTATGGTGTGCTACAGAGTGAAAGTAGTGGGAAAAGATGACTTCTTGGGACCTGGGTATGAAAATGTGAGGTTTAGGAGGGAAATAACTCTTTTTTGAGTATTTTTGAAAAAACCCATTTTTTTAGCTCAAAACATGCATGGATTTTGAATTTGGGGTCAAAAAGAGTACTTTTGACCCACTTCTTAATCTAAAAGGCCCATTCAGGGTTCATTTTTTCCCCTAATGTGAGACAAGGAAAAATCCTAGGTCACATAGTATCTAGGAATGGGATTTCCACGGATGAAGATAAGATCAAAGTAATTCTAGAACTACCAAGGGTGAAAAATGCTAAGGAAGGAAAGCTTTTATCGGTCATTGTGGATACTATCGTAGATTTATTCACATGTACGCCATAATTGCCAAGCCATTATATGGATTGTTGACCCAATTTACATGGACGGACGAATGTGAGAAAGCGTTTAATGAATTAAAAAGATAACTCAGCACCGCACCTATTTTGAAAACATCCAACTGGAACAAGCCTTTTCATATCCATGTAGATGCCTCCAATTACGCAATACGATGCATTCTAGATCAACCTACAGATGAAGGAAAATTGGACCATCCTATTGCCTATGAAAGCAGAAAACTGAATCAAGCTGAAAGAAACTATACAAGTACGGAATGCGAAGGTTTAGGAATGGTGTACGCAGTGAAGAAATCTAGAAACTACCATCTAGCCAACAAGTTCAAGTTCTTCATAGATCATTAGGTCTTATTGTACTTAGTCAATAAGCCTTGTAACACGAGAAGGCTAGTAAGATGGTTTCTGTTACTAATGGAGTTTGACTTTGAAGTGATAGTAAGAAAAGGAAGTGCCCACATAAGAGCTCATCATCTATCTAGGTTAACACATGGAGAACCACCTAATGGAGTAGCAGATGATTTACCAGACACATTTGTTCGATTTGGAAGTATGTCCCAAGTGGGCAGAGAAGTTAATTTCAATACTCACCCATGGACCACAACACCCAATTAACAAGGAGATTAGAAAGGGAATTCTGCAATCTTGTAACTAACACATTGTAGCAAGAAATATGTACCATAAAGAACCTAACGGTGTGTTTTCAAGATGTGTAGAAGAAGACGAACATAAGAACTGGATTGAGCAAGCTCACATAAACAGATGGAGAATGCACAAGGGAGTCCATGGGACACTAAGGGAATTAAAACGGTTAGGAGTTTATTGGCCTGATATTCCTAAGGATGTTCATGAGTATACCAAACTGGAGTAGGGCATTGGTAAAGTTCGTAAAAACAAAAGAAGGAGCAAGTCTAGCTAGAAAGCGATCCCTAGAAGAAATGAGTAAGGATTATGTAATATTGGGGAGGAAATTATTCAAAAGGGGAAAAGACAACCAGCTACGATTATGTGTGTATGAAGGAAAGTACTTACCCGTATTAGAAATGGCACATGTAGGTGTTGTAGGAGGACATTTTTCAACTGAAAGCACTGTAAAAAGGATTCTCTTTACAAGCTGGTGGTGGCCAACTCTATGTATGGATGCAAACACCTACGTATGAAGTTGTGAGGTATGCCAAAGAGCTAAGTACCCTATTAGACAAGATAACATGTCTCTAAGACCCATGGTTTGTGTGATAGCCTTTTCCAAATGGGGTATTGATTTCATAGAACCAATTAACCCACTAGCCAAAGGATCACATGCTAAGTACATAATAGTGGCAACAAATTATCTAGCTAAATGGGTAGAAGCAAAAAGAACTAGAAAAAATGATGCTCAGACTACAACCAAGTTTCTCTTTGAGCACGTCTTTACTCTCTTCGGACTACCTACACAGATAGTAAGTGATTGAGGAATGCACTTCATTAATGAAGTAATAGAATCCTTGATGAATGAATTCCTAGTGATCCATAAAAAATCAGCCCCTTATCACCCCCAAGCCAATTATCAAGCAGAAAGTTCCATGTGTTGTGTACGGTGTTGACAAAGATAGTTAATAGTGGAAGGTCTCATTGGGGCAAACAATTGCATCATGCAATTTGGGCCTTCGCAGCTTACAAAACAGCCATTGGAACTACTCCTTTTAACCTACTGTATGGACAAAATGCAATTTTGCCAATTGACTTCCTAGTGCCTACTTTGCGAGTAGCACAATAGTATGAATGGATAGGACATGAGCTATCTAAGCAACTCGAGCAGATTGAGAAGTGCAAGAAACAAGATTACAAGCAGTTGCAGGAATTTATGCCGCTAAAAGAAGATAGAAAGCATATTATGATGCACATATCAAAGATAAAGGCTTGAAGGAAGGAGATTTAGTTCTCATATACACATTGAAGCAACATGCGAAGAAACTTCAGAAACGTGGGTACGGACCTTTACTGATCAATAGGATCTCAACTAACAGAGCAGTGAATCTAGCCACACTAGATGGAGATATACTTCCTAACTACATAAGTGGTTGTCGAGTAAAATGATATATGGAGACATTGACGGATCAGATGTTAGAAAGACTTGTAGGAGCTCAAAATCGGTAAAGGGATGAAGAGAGAATTAGAGAAGAAGCACGCCAAGAAGCCCTAGAGCGTATTAAGAATGAAAAGAGTGGACAAGGCAAAGGGATGAATGATATCTGTAAGGAGAAGAACCTGTACCCATGGCTAATTACCAAGTCTAGAAGACCAACAAGAAGAACCTTAGCATATCCCAACCATATTTAAACCTAGCGATTGGAACCATAGAGTTCAGATTGATAGAAGCCCTGATTGGCTCAAGAGCTGCCCTAAGCTGCAAAATTCCACATCTCCAAACAACCATAAGGCCTACTAACGCTCGCATGATAGGAATAGGAGGCCGAGTCATAGAATGTTTTGGAGAAGCCCTAATATCCCTCCACCTGGGAAATTCTTGGATGAAGCAAAGAGTTTTGTTATCTAAGGATGAAGACTTAGTAGAAAATCTGGTCCTAGGTCAAGATTGGATTATCAAGAATGAAGTGAGCATTCATCTAGCACAAGGGTACATATCAGCCAAAATAGGACATAAAGAAATCCTTAGCTTGTTAGAAGAAAGCCCTTCCCATGTTCAAGAAGTTATCAAGTCCGAGGAAGACACCCTAGAAAAGGAAATGGAAAATGAATCAAGCGAGAGCATACCCAAAGAACACACAAAGCTAGAATCGTGTGCAATTACGAATGTGTTGCTTGATGATGAGCCTTCATTTCCTAGGAGAGATGAATCTAAGAAACAACGTGAGTACAATGCCCCTAAAATTACCTACACGAAGGGAAAGATATCCACATGGAATTCTTCCCCTCGAGCACCATATCCATGGAATACTCGTCTACAATGGGTTTGCAAGGATTGAATGATGGAACCAGAGAAGCCAACACAGAAACAGGTCAACCATCCAATGAAGGTAAGGAGGGACAACCATTCCTCTTCATTACAATCTACATCACCAAGACTCCTTTGTGTATGGCTTCCAAAATCACTAGTAGTAGCTCAAAAGACAACAATATATGTGGATCCCAAAGAAAGTCAGATAGACTGTGAACCAAGAACTAGACAAGCTTGACGAGATATTCTGCCGACAAAGCAAAGTAAAGAGGTCCAAAAGGAATCATCAAAGGTACAAAAGGAACATGACATCGACCAATCAGACTTTAAGGAGGAAAGAGGCAAGGTCCAGATAACTACAAACCAGAGAGATGCAAAGGCTTCAATCACCGACTACAAAATGGATTTGGAGACCAAAGAGGCAGCAAGGACAAGAACAACCTACTCAAAAAGATTCCACTTGCACTCATGGAGAGTCCAATGCATCTAGAGTATGCATGACAGGGCCACATTACAAGGCCATGCATTCGGCACATAATCTTTTCAACAAAACAAGTGGTGCACCTTTCCATCATTGGAATAGATCTTAGATTCTACTTCCATAGGAATGAACTTACAGCGTAAATAAATAAATGCTTCGGCTAGAACTAATCTTTGAATTCTTTCAGGATTAAAAATCAACAGAGGGGGTAAAAGGCCTTACTTACTTAACCAAGGGGAAACGGAGTGACGCAATAAGCAACAGATTACTAAGTCACACATAACACACGACTTGATTTCTACTAGGAGATGATGTTCTATCTATTACAAGTGTAGATGGCTTCTGAGGATTCCGAAGCAACTGTTCAAGAAGAGGTGCTAGAATTTCCATTGCAGAGTGTGACCAAAGCCAAAGGCCATTGGTTTTGAGAGGATCAACCCACTAGGGATTACCTCTTCTTAGTGACAATAAAGATTATGGACACTGACCATCAATTCCCTATAATTTCTCAAGATTTCAAAGTCATACATGAGACTTCTAGCGATGCACGCATGTGATGAATACCCTCCATCCAGCTTTGCATGACCTGTTAGTGCAAGAAGCAAAAGTTTTAGATGCAGTAGGAGAATGGGTAATCATCCAATTTACTCATGACTTAATCAAAGAAGCTTTCAGATGGGAAAAGGATGGAAACACAATTTTGAAAGATGAAAGCCGAGGGACTAAGACACGAACATTCATGGACATCAATCGTATTGATATAAAAGAAGAAGTCGGACTAATTCATCAACACTTTTGCTTTCCAAACATGCATCGATATACCGCACCACAGAAAATCATAGTACAGATGCTATCTCATGCTATCAAACATATGGGGAATCAAGTGAACATGATGCCATACATACAAGAGCATCTTTTTGAAGCTAAGAAGCAGTGGAACCATAAAAAGTTCTTAAATGGAAGTGTCGCACTGAGAATACTTATTTACCATGGATTGGGTATTCAGGAACATTTGAAAGAAATACCCTCATCTTCGGAGATGGCTAAATATGCTAAAGTAGCCACGGTTCCAAGGAAGAAGAAGGGAGTAAAAATAGTGGAAGAAGCCGAAACCAGCTCTCAACTAAGGATGCGAGGTACAAAACAACTACCAGAAATGATGAAGGTAGAAGAAGCACTTCCAACATCCAAGAGGATACATGTACTTCCAAGGACAAGGCTAGAAGACAACACACCAATCACGGAAGAGGAATTAACAGAAGCAATGGAAGCAACTCATCAATACATGGAAGGTCAGGTAAACCTACCGGTCCAAGGGCACCATTACCACGAGTCTCATGAAGACACTGAACAAAGAAAGAGGCTGACTAAGGTTCATAGATATAGAGAGTTGGGGTTACATTAAAGGTACAAAGCCTATTCATTTATCTTAAAATTTGGAGAAGACAAAGATCAAAGATGGGAGAAAGCTTGTAGATTGATAAGCTAGATAGGGAGAACTATCCAGCTTGGTCCATGAGGATGGACACACATCTCATGAGCAAAGATTTGATGGCATTCATCATAGGAGAAGAAGAAAAGCCTGAGTTTGAAGATCCTAGTGTTCCAATTAGGGAAGAGCTTGCAGATTTGAAGAACTGGATGAAGAAGGATGCTCAAGCCAGGAGCATCATTTACATGGCTATAAATGATTATCTTCTACCTCATATTAGAGGATTAGAAAGTGCAACAGATGTGTGGAATGCTTTGGAAGAGCATTTTCAAAATACAACCAAATCAAGGAAGTCCTCGTTATGGGTTGAGTTCATGACTTTTAAGAAGAAGAGCTCAAAATCAATTTTTGATTATCTGGCAAGAATGAAGGATATTGCAGATAGCTTGGGATGAAGAGGATAAGTTAGTAAGACAAATACTTACAGGTCTGAGAGGAGATGAGAAATGGAAGCCTTTCATATTGTCCATAGAATTGTCATTAGATCATTTTACTCCTGATCTTAACCAATTGCTAGGACACATGCTAACTTTTGAGTAGGACATTAAGGGAGATAATGATAGGAGTGCAAGTCAAGCTATGTACTCCAAGGGAAAGAAGAAGAATGGAAAAGGGAAGCAGTCAACTGATGATGAAGGATCTTCAAGACAAGCTAATTTCACAAGAGGAAAGATGAATTCAAGAGGTAAAGGAAGAGGAGGTAAGAATAAAGATAATGTTAGAGCCTCTTGGATTTGTGGCAGAACAAATCATTTGGCAAATGATTGTTGGTATGACAATAAAAATGGTGGAAGCCATAATCAGAGTTTCAATCAAAGAGGTAGAGGAGGCAGAAATCAAAGAGGTAACTTCAGAGGAAGAGGTGGTAGGACCTCATATGCTAGAGGAGGTGGAAGAAGCTTTCAATCTCAGTCTTGCAATAACAACTATTATAATTATGCATCAGATCAGAAGGATGACATGAATCTCCTCTTGAAAACAACACATGAAGCAGTAGGAGAAGATCAAAGGGTATTCTATATTGACTCAGGATGTAGCAATCATCTGAGTGGCAACATATCATTGATGACTGATATGGAAGGAAAGGTGAATGGACATATAATTCAAACAAGAGATAACACCAAGCATAAAGTGGAAAACATTGGATCAGTGAAGACAAAGAGTGGAAGCACACTCTTAAGCAAGGTAGTTTATGTTCCTACTATTCCTAAAAACTTGATAAGTGTAGGACAAATTGTGGACAAAGGATATGAAGTCAGATTCACAAATAATGGTGTTTATGTGCAAGATCCAAATTAGGGATATAGAAGTATCATTACAGGTAAAAAAGAAGGAAGACTTTTTACTCTCAAGGTCCAAGGTAATGTGGGACATGCATTGTTTATTTATGGAAGTCAAAAGATGTCTGCGTTAGACCTATGGCATAAAAGGTTAGGTCATTTCAATGAGAGAGCCATAAAAGAAATGTCAAAGAATGATGTAGTTCTTGGATTGCCAAATGTTGAAGGTAACACATGGTATACAAACGTGGAGCTTGTCAATTAGGTAAAGCTCACAAAAGCTCATACAATAAAACAGGATACAAGTATTCAAACATGCTTGAGTTGGTTCATAGAGATGTGTGGGGTCCTTCAAGGGACTATATCATAAATGGATCCAGATATTATGTGTTGTTTATCATGCTTATGCAAAAAGGATTACAGGACAAAAGCTCAAGAGGTTGAGATCAGATGGAGGGGGAGAATATTTTTCTAAAGAGTTTGATGATTATTTGTGGAATGCAGGTATAAAAAGAGAAGTAACTTGCAGATACTCCCCTCAAAAAAATGGAGTAGCAGAAAGAAGGAATAAGACTCTTGTAGAGTTTGCAAGATCAATGATGAAAGAGAAGATTTGTCCAAACTACTTATGGGAAGAAGCTATCAACACTACAACATACCTTGTGAATAGGTTACCCTGTAAAGCTTTGGATGGTAGAACAACTTATGAAGCATGGTGGGGTAGAAACCTACTCTTGATCATTGTAGGGTATTTGGATGTTTAGCATATGCTTATGTACCTTCACAATTAAGACATAAGCTAGAACCCAAAGTAGAGAAGTATGTGTTTATTGGGTATGATGATAGACAAATGGGTTACAGATTATGGAGTCCATCTACAAAGCAATTTCTTGTTACAAAAGATGTTACATTTGATGAGCAAAGAACATGGTATACAGGGTCAAAAAATGATTATGCAGATGTTGAAGAAATTCAAAGGAAAGGGAAGACCAAAGTAAAGGTGTATGAAGAAGATATTGATGATGTTAATTGTAAAAGTAAACTATAGGGCAATGATGAAGATAGGCCAAGATTTGATCTAGAATCAAATGTGGCTGAGACTTCAAGAAGTGCAGAGGTCAAAAGATCTTTGAGAGAAAGAAAAGAACCTATCAGGTATAGCTATGATACATCTTTCTTAACAACAAAAGATTATGCTTATATTGTGAAGACAGAAGAAGATCCAACCACATATGAAGAAGTTAAAGGAAAGCAGAATTGGGAGAAGGCAATGCAAGAAGAATATGATGCTCTACTTGAGAATGAGACATGGGAATTGGTGCCAAGACCAAAGAACCAGAAGGTAATAGGATGTAAGTGGGTGTATAAAACAAAGAGGTTTGAAAATGGTGAGGTGTCTAGATACAAACTAGCTAGACTTGTGGTTAAAGGTTATGCCCAAACTTATGGGGTAGATTATGATGAAACCTTTAGTCTAGTTTCTAGGATGTCTACAATTAAAACTCTAATTGCTATTTCTGCTTGTAAAGGATGGAAGTTGTCACAATTAGATGTGAAGAATGCATTTCTAAATGGATATATTGCAGATGAAGTGTACATGGAGCAACCAGAGGGTTTCATGGATTCAATTGGATCAGATTATGTGTGTAAGGTCAAGAGAGCTTTGTATGGTTTAAAGCAAGCCCCAAGGGCATGGAATTAGAGGCTTTTTAAGTTCTTGAATGAATGTGGATATCAAGCTTCAAAGGCAGATAATAGCTTGCTAGTTAAGGCAAGTGAAGATGGGTATATATACATGTGTAATTATGTTGATGATATTACTGTCACAGGTACAGATGCTCAAGGAATCAAGGAGATGTAGATTAAGAAACAAATAGAGAAGGAGTTCAAGATAAGTGATTTGGGAAAATTTTCTGATTTCTTAGGTATGTAGATTGTGTATACTGAACATGGAGTATATGTTACACAAGAGAGATACTTGAAGAATCTTCTAGTCAAGTTCAATATGGAAGATTGCAAGCCTTCAACCACACCATTGGAGGTAAATCATAAATTGAGTAGATATGGAGGTGAAGAAATTTAATGACATGAAAAAATATCAGAGTTTGGTAGGTAGTTTGATCTATGCTACCTTGACAAGACCAGACTTATCATATGCAGCTCAAAGGGTACTCACATATATCAAGGGAACTCTGAGTGAATGTTTGTATTATGTTTTTACTTCTAACACAAGAATCAAAGTGTTTAGTGATGCACATTGGACAGGTAATTCATATAATAAAAGGTCTACTCATGGTTATCTCTGTTATATTGGGGATAAGTTAGTTGCTTTGTCATCCACACAAGCTGAGTATAACGGAATGGTAGAGGCTGCAAAAGAAGTGATATGGTTAAAGACCTTATTGAAGAGTTTTGGAACTGATCAGAGTACTCCAATTATTTTGGAGATGACATGAGTTCATTATATTTGGCAGCTAATCCTGTTTTTCATGCCAGGACTAAACACACAAAGATTCAATATCATTTCTTGAGAGAAAAGGTACTTGACACAGAAATTGAAGCTATGTATACATGAACAAAAGAGCAAGTTGCAGATATGTTGAAAAAAATCTTAGATGGACCTAAGCTACAGAAGTTCAAAGAGATGGTAGGAATAAAGAAGAATAGAATAATCACAATTAGTGATTGAAGGGGAGCTAGAAGAAAAGTTTTCACTCAGAGAAGTGATAGTGAATGATTTGGTAAAGTAAGGTAACATTTGTGTAAAGTTTGGTCTATAACTGATATAGAGGTGCTCTTAAATTAGTATAGATCAAGCCTTTGGAGATTTAGAGGTCTCCAACAAATACACTCCAAAATCATCTCCATGATGCTCGCTGAAGTGATGAAAGGGAAATTGGACACCAAACACCCCAAAACAAGTGTAAAAAATGGTTGACTAGTGCTTGCTCAAGAGCTGCTGATCTATTTTGACCTGAAAAATCTCATCAAAATGAAATGGCATTTGTTGCAAAGCAAAGCTTCAAAATGAGGTGAAGAAGAACTCCAAAATCTGAGCCCCGAATGCAAAATTATGGCTCCCAAAAGATGTAGGTGTAGGTATAGGTAGGTGAAATGAGAAAGGTGAAGAAGGATTATCTTTGAAAGCTCATAACTCCATTATCAATGACTCATTCCATGGATTTTTTTTTCCCTTCCCGATAAAGAAAACACATAGTACATATATATGTGTTTTCTTGTTCAAAATAATCCTAAATTCTTCTTTAAAAAATCTTCTAAATTGAGAGAAAAACTCAGAGTCGAACTCAATTTACCTCTTGTATGGATAAGAGGTTTGTGAAATCTTCTCAAAAAGTCATGTTTTCTTAAAAAACAAGATCCAAGGAGGAAGAAAGAGGTGGTATTCTTTGCTTTATGGGTGCTATTGGCATAGCCTCTCTACTTTGCATGGGCACATGGTCTAAACAAGTTCTTTGTGGGAAAAACATTCACATGTGGCCATCATCTTGCTCTTAATACTAGTGTAACATCTTGATGAGGCTTCCTTCTTTTGCTAAGATATGGCACACAATTCAAAGAAGATGACTTGATAATATTTGAGAGTGAATCCCCACAGAGATGTTCCCTTGGATCTCCTCCCACTCATGTAGCCACATTAACTCAAAATCCTTCTATGGAGGGTTTCTTCCATGTGGATTCTCATATGAGTGCAATGTGGTGCTCATGTGAAACATCATACAAGTGCATCACCTTAGGGAGAGTTACTGTAAGACAATAGTTATGCAATATAACACACAGGAGCAGTAGTAGAGAAGATAACATATATAGGAGAATCTCAACAATTTTCTACTAACAGCAAGTACAAAGATGATGGCATTGTCCACCCGTGCGCTCTCAAGGTAGAGCTTAAATGGTGATCTAGACAACTCTAGATAGGGAGATACAAGGTAGAGGTATGCTGGCTCAACTTGATGTCTCAGGTAGTGCAGAAGTCATGTATATATAGGATCATGGGTGGCCTTCTGTGGAGGGCTATAATAGATGGGTGGTAGAGCGTGGGCGGTCACCGCCCGCGTAATTGTCATACACGGCTTAGACCGGTTGAACGGACCTAACAAATATAAATGATTTCTGACTCTGACAGGGAATATTCTATGGAATATTCCCTTTATCGTCGCACCGGGGGTGCTACCCCCGGACCCCCACCAGGGGGCCCGCTGGCCCCCTTGGACCCCCCAATCGGGGTTGCTCCCTACTGCCCCGGACCCCCCAATTGGGGATCCTAGTAATTCCCAATCATGGTCCATTATGACCTTCATCCAACATGCAAGTTGGGATTCCCATCAATTGGGTAATGCACGCTTGGCTTCTCCTCATAATGGGGGCCTTACAAAATGTGCATACAATCATGAGGGGTAGACATTGATCATATACTAACACCCCCCCTCAATGTTTACCGATGAAAAATCAAGTAGGTTTCGGTCCTATGCCCATCACTTGAAGATGTCTGTTGAGCTGCTCTCTTCCAAGTGCTTTAGTGAATATATCAGCATAATTTGCCTCTGTTGGGCAATATTCTAGCTCCACAATTTCATCTTCAATTAGCTCACGAATGTTATGGTACTGTACTTCTATGTGCTTGGTGCGAGCATGAAATATTGGGTTCTTTGCAATAGCCATACAACTTTGATTATCACACTTGAGTACAGTCGCCATATTTGATGGAAAGCTTAGATCTGCAAGAATTCTCCTTAACCAGACTGCCTCACAAGAAGCAAAACAAGCTGCTTTGTACTCTGCTTCAGTGGAGGAGAGTGCAAGAGTTGGTTGCTTTCTACTTACCCAAGAAAATATTCCTGAACCAAGTGACAAACAATATCCAAAAATTGATTTTCTAGAATCACAATCTCCGGCCCAATATGAATCACAATATCCTTGGACTGTATCACCTATGGTATAAAAAATACCAAAATCCAAGCTTCCTACAATGTACCTTAGAATTCGCATTCCAACATTCCAGTGAATCTCCTTAGGTTTGTTGGAAAACCTGCTTAATATTCCAACAGCATAGCAAATGTCTAGTCTAGTGTTGCACAAAAAAATAAGACTTCCAACGAGCTTCCTATACTTCTTAGCATCTACATCAGGCATGTTATCATCCATAGATAGCTTATGATTTACCTCCATAGGTGTGCTAGTTGGCTTGCAGTCCATCATTTTAAATGGTTTGAGAATCTCTTTGGCATATTTTTGTTGTGAGATGAAAATGCCATCCTTCCTTTGCCATACTTCAATTCCCAAAAAGAAAATGGAGTAGACCTAAGTCTGTCATTTCAAACTCAGTTCCCAAGCTGATCCGAGTTTGATTGATGAGTTCCTGATGATCTCCTATAATGATCAAATCATCTACATATACAATGAAAACAACTAGCTTGCTATCCCTTTTCGTTACATACAAGTTAGCATCAGAAGTACTTCTTTCAAAACCCATTATTTTGAAAAAATGATCTATTCGTTGGTACCAAGCCCATGGAGCTTGCTTAAGTCCATACAAAGCTTTCTTCAACCTGCAAACTTTATTTTCTGAATTGGGCACCTCAAAACCTGGTGGTTGAGATACATATACCTCCTCCTTGAGGTGACCATTCAAAAATGCAGATTTGACATCCATCTAGAAAATAGGCCAGGCCTTTTGTGCAGCGACTGCAAGTACCGTCCGAATAGTTGTCATGCGTGCTGTTGGTGCAAAAGTTTCTTGAACATCAAATCCTTCGCAACTAATCTTGCCTTATACTTTTCTAATGTTCCATCTGCTTTATACTTAGCTTTCCAAATCCATTTATTACTTATTACCTTCTTCTTTGGTGGAAAGTCGACTAGATCCCATGTATCATTTTTGAGTATACTATCATACTCTAACTGCATTGCCACTCTCCAACCTAGATCATCAAGGGCTTCTCCAATGGTGGTAGGTTCCTTTATCGAGCCCATGATATCTGCCATTAGAGGCATGTTAACAATGTATTCTGAGGCTCTTCTTTGCTCCTCTATTCTCTTTGATCTTTGTAATCCATCCGATGATGATTCTGGTACATCTACATGTTGATTGTGATCATCAAAGAGCTGTTGTGCCCACTTCGGTAGTGGCTTATGTTGTGCAACTACAACTGGTTGGCTTTTTATTGAGGAAATTTCTCCATCAGATGTTTCCTCCTCCTCAACTTTAACCTGTCTTTTGATAGGCACAAGGTGAGATATTTCTCCGTTTGATGAGATAGTAGATTTACCTTTATCTTCTACTAAATGTGGTCGTTCATCAAACACCACATCTCGGCTGACAAAAATCTTCCTTGCCTCAGGATCCCACAACCTGTATGCTTTAGACTCTTCACTATATCCTAGGAAGACACACTTTTTGCTTTTTGAATCCAACTTTGATCTTGTTGAATCAGGAATATGTGCATAACAGAAACAATTGAAAATTCTGAAATGCAAAACTGAAGGCTTTTTACCAGAATATGCTTCTTGAGGAGTCATTCCCTTCAAAGCTTTTGTGTAGCTTCGATTAAGGATGTAGACTGTTGTATTGACTGCTTTTGCCCAGAATGAATTAGGCATGTCTTGAGCCTTTAACATACAACGAGCCATTTCAACTACTGTCCTGTTCCTGCGCTCAACAACGCCATTTTGTTGAGGTGTATGAGCTGTGGTAAGTTGCCTTTTCACACCATGCTCCTTACAGTAATTATTGAATTCTGTTGACAAGAATTCACCTCCTCTAGCTATTCTGAATTTCTTCAGTTTCCTTCCTGATTCATTTTCCACATACTTATGCCACATTTTAAAATTTTCAAAAGCATCATCCTTCTCTCGAATGAAATAGACCGACATCTTTCTACTATAATCGTCGACTAACAACAAAAAGAAGAAAGATCTTTCTAAAGCAGGTGGACATTTTACCACAGAGATCAGCATGTACCAACTCTAGAAGATCTTGAGATCGATTGCTAGTCTCTCTTGGAAATGTCTTTCGTTGTTGCTTGCCCATCATACAAGCTTCACAAGGTTCTTGCAACACTGAAAATGTAGGCAAATGAGCAACCATCCCTGTTCTTTGCATCTCCTTCAAAACTGCAAATCCGAGATGCCCAAATCGTTGGTGCCATAACCTGCTTACATCTTTATCTTCTGTAGCAGTTAAAGCACTTAACTCATACAAGTTATCCCATCGTATGCCTTTACCTACAACATTACCTGATGAATCCATGATTTTTGCACCACTCTTATTGAAGTGAACTTCGAGTCCACGATCTGTTATTGCAGAAATTGACAACAAATTTCTTTCAAGTGTAGGTACATAGAGAACATCGGATAACTTTTTCTCAACTCTTGGAGAAGTGATAAAAGAGATGGTTCCTGTTCCTTCGGCTGGACACTTGGAGTCATTTCCCACCACTACATTGATGGATTCCGGCAGAAGCACTAGGGAACTATACCAATCCTTTTTACTGGTCATATGGCGAGAAGATTCACTATCTAAAATCCATGGTTCATCAACACGAGCTTGAGCAGATGAACATACCTCTTCAATAGCTACCCAAAGTTCCAGCTTTGTATTGTTTGTAGACTCTTTGTTCTTCCATGATGATTTTACAGGCCCATTCCGTTCATCAGCTTGCTTCTTTCTGCAATCTTTGATGGCATGGACTTTCTTTTCACAATAGAACCAACTTCCTGTGAACTTTTTCTTCTTTGGCTTCTTCTTTGATACATCAGAAGAGCCTTTACCTTTTGCGTTTGCTGAAAATGCAGCATCACTTGTGCTTTGCCAATTCCTCAACCGCATCTCTTCTTCTACAAGCATAGCACAAAACTCTTCAAATGTAAGGGGAGTTGGTCTTACTTGAGTGTTAAGGGCTATTACTAATCCATCATACTTTGCTAGAAGAACACGTACACATCTTCGAGCTAGCTCTTCTGGTGTTATAACAACACCAACTCCAGCCAATTGTTCTTGAAGATGTTTTATCCGTTTGATAAAATCTTCAGCCTTTTTAGAATCAGAATGCTTTTCAGTTGCCAACTAATTTTCTAAATTCTGTATCCTAGTGTGGTTCTTGGTCTCATATTGTCAAGCCAATATGCCCCAAGCCTCATGTGCTTTAGTAGTATGTTGAACTAAAGTAAGCACAGAATCACTTACACTAGTGACAATTGCACATAATGCATCAGCATTCCGCCTCTTCCAAGCTCGTAGAAGATCTGGATCTGGCTGAATCATCAATCTTGAATTAGTTGGATCTTCAACTTGTATAGGCTCTGGATCCAATCCCATCGGTCCCATGACAGTGTCAACTAATTCATAGAAGTCCAAAATTGCAGAAATTTTGAACTTCTAGAGTGTATAGTTGGATCCATCCAGCTTCCCTTCAGTGAATGCAGGTGGATGAATTCGAATAGGTGCAGCATTAACATTAGCTGAAGCACCAAGACCAGTGTTTGACGATGAAGCCATCATGTAATCACTCGAATAATCTATTGATATTCTAGTATGCTAGTAGGCTAAAATAGTGATACTTCTGAAGCTATTCGAACCTTCAGGCTCTGATCCCATGTAAGACAATAGTTACGCAATATAACATAGGAGCAGTAGCAGAGAAGATAACAGATATAGGAGAATCTCAACAATTTCTACTAACAGCAAGTACAAAGATGATGGCGTTGTCCACCCATGCGCTCTCAAGGTAGAGCTTAAATGGTGATCTAGACAACTCTAGATACGGAGATACAAGGTAGACGTATGCTGGCTCAACTTGATGTCTTAGGTAGTGCAGAAGTCATGTATATATAGGATCATGGGTGGCCTTCCGTGGACGACTATACATGGGCGGTAGAGCGTGGGTGGCCACCGCCCGCGTAATTCTCATACACGGCTTAGACCGGTTGAACCGACCTAACAAATATAAATGATTTCTGACTCCGATAGGGAATATTCTATGGAATATTCCCTTTACTGTCACGCCGGGGGCGCTCCCCTCGGACCCCCCCTGGGACCCCCCAGCCAGGGGGCCCGCTGGCCCCCTTGGACCCCCCAACTAGGGACCCTGGTCACTCCCTTTCCTTACAATACCTTACATGGTCCAATATGACCTTCATCCAACATGCAAGTTGGGATTCCCATCAATTGGGTAATGCACGCTTGGCTTCTCCTCATAACAGGGGCCTTACAAAATGTGCATACAATCATGAGGGGTAGACATTGATCATATACTAACAGTTACCATGTAACAAAGTTCTCTATTTCTTCACTTCTACTTTGAAATCAAATTCCATAAGTATTAAGAACCATATCATTAGTGTACTTATACTACAAAGCTTCTTTTTTAGCTAATGCAAAGCTTGATGATCCACAAAGAATTTGAGTTTATTCGCTAGAAGATAGTGATGAATTGTGACTAGGCCTTCTTGTTCAATAGTGGTAAAATTTCTATTTGTACTATTCAATTTTTTGCAAGCATATGTGATAGGAGAATCTAAGTTCCATTCGTCTCTTTTTTAGGTTACTATGCACTTTATGGAAAAATTTAAACCATCTATATGGACAAAAAAGACCATTCCAATCTAGAACTTATATGGGAGTTGTGTTCAAACTTGTTTTGAATTCATTGAATGCATTTTCACAATATTCAATACACTACAAGCATGTCAATAAACCATACAAAGGTTTAATGATGATGGAATACATGTGGATAAACCTACAATCATATGAGCAATGTCCCATGAAAGATTTTATCATTTTTGCATTATTTAGTTTAGGTAAATCTAAATTTACCTTATTTTTGTCTTTATCTTTTGAAGTCCCATTCTTAGAGTACGATTTTACCTTGGTGCAACATAAATACACATTTCGTTTGATCTATGAAGTAAATCATTTGCTTGATGACCATATCATTTTGGACATTTACAAAACATATGCATGTAGATTTTTTGGTCTATGGAATTTTTCCTTATCATTAACAACATGAATGTGTGCATCTGATCAAATTTCCATAGTTAAATGAGATTGTAACACTTTGAAGATTCACTCTTAAATTGTTCTAAATTTCAACAGAATTATTAGAATAAGAAAAAAAAAGATTTCTTAGTTCCAAAAAAGCGTTTTAACAAAAAAATGGCCTTGAAATGGTCTAGAAGGATTAGTACATTAGTAATTCTGAAAAATATAGAAGTTACATAGATCATGGTTACATGATCTAGGAAAAAGAGGAGTTTTCTATATTCATCTCCACATTAGTTAATATCTAAGTACCTTTAAAAGAGAGATATATACATCCATATCTCAATTAGAGAATATCTCAATATCTTTTTCACAATCTTTTAACATGGTTATAGAGACTAAGGGAAAGAGAATGCCCACATGGGATTCCTATAGAAAACACTTGTGCGAAAGTCAATTGAATCTAGACCTAAGATGGAAAACAACTAGGAAAAAGGAGAGATCATGTTTATGTGTTTCACAAGGAGCATAAATAATTGCCCACACAGTGGAAGGAGGAGATAAAAGATCATAGGAATGATCTTAGCTCTAAGGATCTTTTATATGGATGCTTGGAATCTCTAAGTGAATGGATGTGTGAATCAACCATATGAGTTTTGTATGGGTGGGCTCTTGCATGAGTGCCATACCCTTCAATGTGAGAGGCCATATGGTTCCGTGTGAGATTCCATATAGTTCCATTTATGGAGAACGAGAGAGAAAGAGCCTATACATGTGAATTTGGTACATGAATGGGGGGATCATCTATGAAATATTCTCCATGTGCATTTTTAGCCATTGTCAACTCCTCTTCCTCATCTATCTTCCTAACTTCTCTATGAAAAATGGAAGTCTTTTGTTGAGGAAAAACATTGGTATATGAGGCCAATGATGGCTATGCAATCACACCCCTCACGACTGAAGGTGGAGGATGATTGAAGTAGAAGAGGGCTTCACACATAGCCATACAAATTTCCATGAGCACCCCAAAGGGAGTTCCTTCCCTTTCCTCTCCTCCTCCCCTCTTGGATGGTTCAAAGAAGGATGATCACCTCCTTATATTCCCAATTTTTGTACTGCAAGCCCATATATGGGAAAATTAAACACGAATGCAAACTATTGATAGAGATTGGGAGATCTACTATGAGAAAACTATTTCAAAAATAAGGCTTGCAAATGATGTGTGTGCAACTCTCCCGCCATCCATTTATACCCTCTTGTATTCTAAAAATAGCAATGATCTGGAATGGTCTAGTGCAGCCATGTGGCCATCATGCAATACTCATCCCCATTACTACTAAATACCTTAGGATATCCCTCGAGCTTGGGACCTTGGCTATGGCTAGCCCTTGTCCCACACACACACATGGAATGATCCCTATGGACCAATATGATCCATATGGACCAATATGATCCCTATGGACCAATGTCTAACACTCTCTCCCCCTTCTAAAGATCATTGTCCTTAATGATCAATGAGGGAAAGTACTTGCGAACCAAAGCTTTTGATTCCCAAGTAGAGTAGTAAGTGGTAATCCTCTCTAGGCTACTAGATACTCCTAGATGACACGGTTTTGCAAACACTTATGTCTTCGATCTAGTATCCTATCTAGAGAATGATCTATGCTATCACTTTCCTGCAAAGAAATAATATCTTTTGTAGGGGTTCAACAACACATAACTACTTATTCACACTACAAACTTTCAAGAAATTAATCTCAGCACTGATCTTTACTCACACAACAGAAATATTCACGTACAAAATTCATATTTACCACTTTCATGCTACGTCAACAGAGTATCTAACTGAATTTTCTCAGACAGACATAGGGTCACACTTGCATTGAATAAGAAAGACAAGAATACTTCATAAAGTTTGTCAAATAACAGAAACTACAATTTGGAATGATATTATTTCTCTGTAATGACAAGTTTTGAACAACACTGATCGAAAAATCTACCTGTGCAATACAAATTCAGAGTCTCTCCTCTTCTTCCTTTCAGACGAAAACTTCTTCTACTTCAGACAAACACTTCTTCTTTTTTCAAATAAAATACTCATGCAAACCAAATACAACTACCATATTCATGCGACATTAGAGCATAACCAGATTGTAACTGCCTATTAAAACTCTGAGTCACCAGAATTTCGATATAGCAAAATTTTGACTCACTAACATCCAATTCAACAAATACCTAAGAATGGACTAACTATTTATCTTTAGAATTCTCTCCTCTCAACACCTGGCACTGCCTGATGGGGGCTTTTGCAAAAATCAAACTCGGATTCACAATCCATTGATCGATTACCATGACACGAAGCTGCTTATGCATATTTTCCTCTTGAACTTTATCTGCAACTATGATATCTTCCTGAACCTTCACTGCTTTGATATGCATTTCCTCTTGATTCAAGGTCATTTGAGAAGCTAACTCTTCCTACTGATGTAACTTCTACTAAACCTGATTTTGCAAATCCTTGTCTTCTGTTTGTTGCACCAATTGTTCCTTTAATTCTACAATCTGTTGCACCAATTCTTCCTTTTCAGTTTTATGCTGCTCAATAACTTCTAACAATTGATTTTCATATACTGAAGCAAAACCACCATGCATCTGTTCACAAGGGTATCTAATGAGTGCTAGCATCCCGTCCTTAATGCCAATCCCTAAATCTTGTAGACATTTGTGCATTTGCTTCTTCAAAATAGCCATGTCCATCTCAGTCATAAGAATTGCATCCATTTCAACTTCTTCATTTTGCAGCATTTGTCTCTCGAGTACTTGTAATGGCTTAATCCTGGAGTTTAATATTTCATTTTGAGACCGCAAAGTTGCATTCAGTTCAGCCAAATTTTGTATCTCCTTGTCCACTAATTTCTATATTTTGCTCGTCCATTCCTCAAATTCCTACAGCTACCTCTCGACTCTGACAATTTCCACTCCCTACTGCTTCTGCAACTGAGAAAAAACGTCTTCATGTTCCTCTACCTTCCTTTGCAACTCTTCTTGCAAACTTTGCACCTATATTTTTTTGCATATGATATTCTTCCAAATTCAGCATGTCATTAAGTAGCTTTTGCTCTTTTGGTAACACATCCCGTTTCACTATGAATTTATAGACTTCATCCAATTTCTTCTATACTTTTTGTATTTCTTTACTTACCTCCACTTTTGACTGAGGCAACTTCTCCACATGTAGCTTATCAAGTGTTTTCTTTAACATAGGTTCCAATTTCCTCTTTTTAGACAACATAAAACTCCTTTCAACCATTTTATGTTTCTCAACATCATCTTGTATATGAATTGATGTCTCATGAAAACTTGTGCCCTTTGAAGTCTCGGTCTTCAATTTCTTTACTATAGATGCAGCTTCAACTACCCCATACCTTGCCTTTAATAGAGTGCTATAGGTATCATCTTGCTATTCCTCAATACAAAATCGTGATTTTCATCACAGAATCGTGTTTTTTGGCGGGAACTTTGAATTTCTGAGCGCCGAGCAATGGCGAGCTCCATATGTGCAGAAAATCATGAAAAAAACACAGCGCTTGCACTCTCTTGCACTTCCTAACTCCTCCTCGCACAATAATGCATGAAAGATGGTATGAAAATGATGAAAATGCACTAAAAAACAAGAAATTTCTATGAAGAAGAAGATGGAGATGTTGATGATGATGAAGATGAAGAAGAAAAATCAGAAAATGAACAAAAATGACAGTTTTTTTACCTTCCAACGTCGCAAATCTACGATCTTACCATCATAACGCTCGTCCTCGAAGCTCTCTTCCCCGGCAACGGCGCCAAAATTTGGTGTAGCTCAAGCGTAAGCACCACCTCCTTTACTTGTCAATCCGTGGAGACGTGAGGACCGGTATGAAGACCACGAGTAAGTGAAGGCAAAAATGTGTGAGTGAAAGCACAGAAACATGCACACATATACACACACACGCGCACAAGGTAAGATCAAAGAGAGGAACAATGGAAAGCTTTGACTGCAAAACAGTTCTCTTACAAAAGCTCTATTCTCTAACAAGCTAGCCTCAAAATGAGCTCTCTAGCTCTTTTTAAAGTTTTTTGAGTAGTTTTGGCCCTGTCCAGACCTAGTGTCCGGCCTAGTTAAAAATTAGGTTCCAGGGCTTATTTGAGGGCTCAAACGAAGTCTAAAAATTATGAAAATTGGTACGATGGTACTTCTAATACTCCTCAAGCTCGAGGACTCCTCGGCTTGAACAAAATGGAGTTATAAAAATAGATAATGGTATTTACAATGGTTTTTAGTGATGAAAATCACTATTTTTGTAGGGGATTCTTCTGAAAATTTGACATACACTTCTTGGAGCTCCCTACTTACTCTCTCTTCTTCTATGTCCACTTCTTTGATGTGCTTCCATGTTTTATGCTTGACCTTGAATTCAAACAATCTTAAAGGTGTGAGTGAGCACCTGCATTAAGGTATTAGTAAAATGCATACCTTGATGAGAAACAATCTCCAAGGGAAGACCGTAATGAGGAAAAACATCACTCATCAAACATTTGGCGACCACCGAAGTAGTTGCGGATCGTAAAGCGCAGGCTTCAGCCCACCGAGTAGCATAGTCAGTACAGGTAAGTATATATAGATGATTGGTAACCGTAGCAAGAGGCGTAATGGGGCCAATCAAATCTAATCTCCACTTTTGAAAAGACTCAAGGAGAAGGGCAACCTAGAGCAAAAAATGATGCCATTGTAAAGGTTGCCCATATCTTTGGCAAGCATCACACTGTTGGACATGAATAGCAATTTCACGATGCATGGTGGGCCACCATAATCCACTCTGTAGAATTTTTCGGTATGTAAGGTCAACTGAAAAATGGCCACTGGATGGAGCAGAATGAGTCATTTGAATGACAGAAGAAACTTCATGTGGTGAGATACATCATAAAAGCGTGCGAGCTGGATCCATATAATACAACTATCCCACAATCGTTTGAAATTGACGACTGTACATGGCCAATTTACGGTGAGCAAACATGGAAATATTACTCAACGGACAACCACTGGTTAGAAAAATCATAAGGGTATCATACTACGATGGTGTCGTAGGGAGCACCTGGGAATCATCCTAAACCAACTCAATCGCATAGATAGCGGGAGTGATATCATTAATACCACTGGGGAGTTCACCGGAATGAAGCTGAGATAAAAAATTAGAAAGAGCATGCGCTGACCTCGGGCGATGGACCACCTCATAATCAAATTCTTGCAGCAACAACAACCACTTGGCTAATCTACCCCCTAAATGTTGTTGGCGTACAAGATAAACCAGAGTAGCATGGTCCACATGAAAGGTAAATGGGTGTCCCAATAAATAGTGTCCAAATTTTTTGACCGAATAAACTAAACCAAGACATTCACGTTCAGTGACAGAGTAATTCCGTTCAGCAGCAGCTAATCATCGACTAGCATAATAAATAGGGCAAAACCACTTGTCTTGTTGCTGCATTAACACATTGTCGATTGCACTATCAGAAGCATCCACAAAGACATGGAACAGGAGTTGCCAATTTGGTGCTTGTAGAATAAGAGCTTTTGTTAAGAGTGTTTTTAGATGATCAAATGAACGTTGGCATTCCTCAATCCATGCAAACTATCGAGGATTGCTATTAATCAACCGATTAAGTGGTATAGCCACATTAGCGAGCCACCAAAGATGTCGTCCATTCTAGCATATTTGGCCAAGGAATCTCATAACTTCCTTTGGTGTCATAGGGACAGGTGCATTCAACACTGCTTTCACTTCATCAAGGTCCACTTGAATGCCACGTTGTGAAATAATATGACCAAGCAATTTGCCACAGGAAACCGAAAAGACCGATTTGTTGGGATTTAAGCACAAACAGAACTCCCAACACTTAGAAAAGCAGCAACATAGGTGATAGAGGTGAACCGATGCGTCACTAGATAACAAAAAATCATCCAAATACACCCGCATAAACGTAGTTAAGTAGGGAGAAAAAAATTCCTGCATGCATTGTTGAAAGGTACTGGGAGCATTGCGGAGACCAAATCACATCACCATACAAGCATATATGCCCCAATTCATAATAAACATAGTTTTTGGAATATACTTTTCAGCCATGCACACTTGATTATAGCCACTATAACCATCCAAAAAGGAAAACATTTCTCATCTAGCAACATCATCTAGCATCGTGTCCAAAAAGGGAAGTGGAAAGCAATCAAGCACTATAGCTGCATTCAACTTTTGGTAATCCATGCAAATGCATAATTGCTTGTTTTTCTTTAGGACAATGACAATAGGAGAGATCCATTCAGCATGCTCAATGGGAACAATGAGGCCTACTTTCAATAGCCGATCCAATTCAGCCTTCACTTGAGCCGCATAGTTGGGATTCATTCGATAATAGGGTTGTTTAATTAGCCGTGCATCCAGTTTCAGCATCACATGGTGTTGGTAGATACGAGGGTCCAATCCTTTCATATCGCGATAATGCCATGTGAATACATCAAAATATTCTTTCAGCAACTATAGTACATTGTCTTGAAAGGTTTTCGGTAACCAGCCTTAAGCTTAACCGACCACAGATTAGGCTCATCTCCCAAATTACAAGTGATTATTGATCTTATGGTACATGAAACTGTTGGGGCATGGAGATATCCTCAGATGGATGGAATAATTGTTGGAGAGTCGCGGCATCCAAGACCTGATCCATAACTAGATCCACTCCTTCGGTAAGCGGAACTACCGTACAAGCGGTCGGAGTCCAATTATCCACAATGGCTTGTAAATCAACGGTACCCAGTGCTAGCGAATCCTAGTTAGCATTTAAGAAAGTTTCTTCTTCATCATCTGAAAGTCCATCCAACATATGCATGGGTTCGGCCATGTAAGGTCAAGCATGCAGATTTCAAGGCTTCATCTCATCAAGGGTACCACATATTTCCAATGATTGCTTTTGAAAATAAGTTCATGTGCAGACCAATACTGTAACACTTTTGCTTGTTTCAAGCAGGGCCTCCTGAATAGTAAGTTGTAATCTAGACTTGATTTAGGTAATTCCAAAACAACAAAAGTCATTTTGAACACTACTCCCTAGAGGGCAATGTGTATATCATGCACCAAACCCACTGGATGTACCCTAGATTGATCAGCCATTCTTTCAAAAAATTGGACGAGTTCAATCTGAGTCCATCCTAACCTTTTACAAAGTGTGGTTGTAGCAATATTCACACCTGAGGCTCCGTCAATTAATACTTGTGTAATTTTGTGGTTTTTATACCATACCGTAATTAAAGGAATAGCATGGTCCACCGTGGAATCGAGTTCCAGACTAATAGGTGTTGTAGCAGGTATACATGAAGATCCTGGATTGATTTGTTGCTGGAATTGTTGTCGTATGCCAGGGAACAAGGCTAACAGTTGCCCCAACGGTATCGTAATAGATGCTTTCAATAAAATATTCCACACATAGTAAAGATTTGACGTACCTAGTACTGAGTCCGGTGTGCCCTCTGATGACAATTTGATCGGATTCATATCTTTCGGTGGTGTATTCGGTAATGTTTGCAGGACCACCAGTACTGGATCGGGGAAAACACTTGGTTCTTGACTTGGCCATGTACTAGCTTTAGTAAAAATTCTCTATTGTTCTCGAATACTTGGCTCAAAAATCTCAACAGCTAATTGCAACTTCTTACCGGACCGTGTTTGAACTGCTGCTGATTGGGTATCCACTACTGAAATATATACCATATTTGACATTGCTATTGTTCTTTTCTTCGCTTATCATATTCGGATGCTTCTTTGCAATATCGGTAGATATGTCCAATTTTGCCACAAAAATGGCATCTTGGTGGTGGAAGAGACGCACCTTCACCTGATTGGCTTGAGTTCCATTGGGTCTGTCCGAAATTGTTTGGTCATGGTCCCCTATAGGTTTTGTAACTTTGGTAAGAGGTATTTCTCAAATGCAGTGGTACATAGTGGGTAGCCTGCTATCCCTGCTCCTATATTATAGCATTTACGGCCGGTCTAGTCTACACTTTGGCATTATATGGACACGTTTCGGTGGAAGGACTCGTCGTATTACAAATAGCATAGTACATTTGTTTTAATGCACATGCTAAAGTGATGTGTCCCGAGTTCTTACATTTGGTGCAACACACTTGTTTTAGTGGATCCTTGCTCGTACTCTTGAATGCCTTTAACCAATCCAAATCTTTAGTAAAACTATCAACTTTATGCTCCAACTATAATGCCATGGCTATGACTACATCCAAGGTCATACCGCCCACACATCGTATAATCATAACTTGTTTGAGTTGAGGGTTTCATCCATTAATGAACCACTAGGTAATCACATCATCCGGTAGGTTAGCATGCAATGGTGATAGCTATCGTAGATGAGTGCGGAATAAAGCTGCATACTCTTGCACATTCTGATGTGGATTCTATCTATTGTTTTGTAAATAATCAAAGATTTCAGCCGCATTTTTCTTTAACAAAAAATGTTGTAAGAAGGCATCCTTAACATCGTCATATTGATCAAAACGATTAATATCATATTAGGTTAACCAGTGGGCAGCTTCATTAACAAGAGTAGATTGGAACACTATAGCCTTATATGCCGGATCCGCTGGATAGTTGAGTACAACATAATTAATTTCAAAAGTATGAACATGAGCATCAGGATCATCACCTGGGAATCCACCAAATTTCGTATACATAACTCGAGCAGGTACTGGCCATGGGTGTATGATCTGCTACTGCTGTTGATGTTAATGTTGTTGATGTTGCTATTGTTGTTGTTTATGTTGTTGCTATTGGTGTTGTTGTTGATGCTATTGTTGCATACCACTCATGTTGTTTAAATCAAAAGGAAGTATCACTTCAGAATGGTTTGAACAAGTTGATTCTAATTGTTGCTGTATCATTGAGTCGATAATATCATTGAGTCCATCACACATGCCTAAATTCAACTACCATTCCTTGCATTTTTCTTTTAAGATAAACTTTTCATCAGAAATTTCATCCACCAATATGCTAGTTTCACCGAAATCAAAACCCAAAGTGGAGCTCTCACCAAAATTCAATAAGCCGCCACCTAAATTCTCCAAGCTATCATCGGAATTCAACAAACTACCACCGGAATTCGCCAAACTATCACGGGAATCAGCGATTACTCCACCAACCGTACTTTCCGCGGATGGGGTTGGTTGCACTTCTTGTATACGTTGTAGTCCTTGAACAAGAAAATACAGAGGTGGCACTCCACTAGCCCATATATCCCACTTTCCTTCTGACGATTATCCTTCACCACTACCACCAGGAGGCATTCCCAATGCACCAGGAACTCTCCAGGGATGCTGATCACTTCTGTACTTCGGGTAAGATTCTCCAGAACATGTTACAGGCATATATCATAGGATTCTTTCTCAAACCTTAATATGCTCTCGAACTGGCTACTCCACACCCCATGGCCGATGCCAGTGTAAAAGTGTTAACTGTCAGATTAATTATCACTGGAACAAAACTAGCAATGGGTTCTTGGGATGGTCAGGGGTCTATAATACAGGGGCCTTATATGTATTTTCCTTGTTCAATTCGTTATTGTAGTGAATTCTTCATTAACTTAACCTGACATTTTTGACAGACTTAATTGCTAGTCTCCTCAGCAGGTATGTAACAGAAACACAATATTCACCGCAATCAAAATATGTGAGTTCTTAATGATGACGCTATCACCATTAACCTTATACTCCACCAATGAATCATAGAATATCAACGAAATCACCACAGTTACTCAATACCAGACATGGAAAGAATAATACAACAGTATAGATGAACTATGCTGGAATCGATCCACAGGCACATGGCCGAGACGCATAGTGTGGCGATGCCACTACCTCTCTCTTCCCCGTGCTTTTTCATTATGAAAAGATTACAACGATTGCGCTACATCCTTTTGATGTGCGTCTTTTCTCCATTACATTTTTCCACTAAATATAATTACATTCCTTTTCGGCGGCCTAACACTTGTCTTTCTTATTTAGGGAAAGTGTGACCCTATGTCTGTCTGAGTAAATTTAGTTAGATATTGTGCTAGCACAACATGAAAGTGGTGAATCTAAATTTTGTACGTGAATATTTCTATTGTGTGAGTAAAGATCAATGCTGAGATTATTTTCTTGAAAGTTTGTAGTGTGAGTAAGTAGTTATGTGTTGCTAAACCCCAACACATTTGGCAATCCTATTGTGTTTGCTAAAGAAGTAAGAAATGAATGTTGGAAAGAAGGCAAAGAGTTGGTAAATTATATTACACATGCTCACAAGCACAAGCGGGTAATGTGGATTCATTTTCTGAATCATATGACTCATACAAAGCTCAAGAAGATTCAAATTTTAAAGATGAAGAGGAGGAAGGAGGAATAGGTACAGTAGAAGCAAGGTTGGTGGGCAGAATACTAGGAGCGTTAATCCTGACAGAAGCAGTCACACGAGTTAGAAGTCGACTCCAATTCGACCCACTTGGAGGGACGACCACGCAAAGAACTAGGCATACACCTCAGCCATTGCCCATGGCACAACCACCTCCTAATCCTAAAGTAAAAGAAGCACACTTTAGAGGAGGATCAAAGGAAGATGCATACTGCCCCATTGTTCAATTTGAGACAAATCGGACAACAAATGGATATCCAACAATATATGGCGATGCAATTAAATTACAACAGTTTGCAGCCACATTGGAAGGAAGAGCCATGAGTTGGTTTTAGCCAATATGGTATTGCTCATTTTGCTACTTATGATGCACTAAGACTAGCATTTTTACAAAGATTTAGAAGATAAAAGACTCCCTCGGATGTTTTGAGGAAGTTGAGAGTAATTAGACAAAAGAACATGTTAGTGGAAGACTATGCTCTGAAATTTAGAATTTTAATGGAAAGATCACAAGGCAATGAGAGACCTACCGATGAGATGTTGGTGGGTTATTTCCTAAAAGGATTAAGGAGCAACGTTAGGCATGCAATAGCTAGTGTTGACATAGCTAATGAATTTGATGTATTAGTGTTAGTAGCTGCTAGAGTAAAAAGAAGATTTAGTAAAACAAAGAAGAAGTATAACAATTCTAGTTTTGATGAAGAATCCAATTCAGCATCAGAATCAGAGAAAGGTACGACTGATTCGGAATCAGAGAGCGAGGATGAAGAGGTTGTGATACGAAGGCATCGCAAACAAAAATAGAAGTAGAGTAAAGAGGAAGCTCTGATCAACCGATTAGAGAAGCATCGATACTCAATAATTCCACCTAAGGAAAAGAGGTATTGCGAAGTATGTGAGAAAGAAGGCCATACTACAAGTCAATGTTGGTATAACCTGAAGCATGGAGGGAAAAATTCAAGACAAGATAATATAGGTAATAATGATGTTGCAAAAAATCAAATCACTCCGATTCAACGATGTGGTGGTTTTCAGAAGTAGCAGCAAGGGAGACTTCCATGGAGTGATCAGAGAAATTAGTAAGGGAATCAGCAAGGTCAACAACAGGGAAATCAACAAGGATGACTAACTAGAGTGATGTCATGTGGGTATTGCTCTACACTAGATCAATGGATTGGTCCTAATTGTCCTTTATGGGTTAAGCATAGAGAGGAAAGAGGTATACTAGTTATTTAATACAATCAGAATAACTAGCAAGGACAACAACATCAACAGGCTCAGCAACTTGCTCAGGCAAATGTTATTGTAATGGATTTATCAGATCAAGAATTTTATAATGATCCAAGAGCGAGTACATCAGGAACCCCAAAAAAAGATCATGAGGATTAGTGGAATTGTGATTGTAGGCAATGTGTTATGGCAAAGGATGTTGAACTTTTGGTAGTAACAAGATCAAAAAATAAGGTTCCTATTGATTGGCATGAGTAAAGGTAGATTTGGGACCAAGTACAGAAATAGATCCAACAGGATTAGCAAAAGAAGGATACAAGTGAGATTTTATTGCAAGATGATGGGGACTTAATGCCCATTTATAAACCAAAGAAAGATGATGGGATGAAGACTCACCAAGAGTTCGACAATGACTATTTTGAGGTAATTATTAACTCTCCTTTACAGTTCTCCTTGGATCATTTGTTATCCTTAGTACCAATTTTTAGAGAAAATTTGTTGAAAAGGCTAGTTGGGTAGCAGTCAGAAGGAGCATCTACACAGATACTTTCAACATCAGCCAATAGTATTGATCCAACTGATGTGGAGTTTATAGTACCAATAATTCAGGTACAGTATAAGCAAAGAAGATTTGATGAAGTTTTGTTGGACAGTGGTCCAGGAGTGAATATATTACTTGAACACATATTTAAGGAAATGGGGAATGGGACTCTAGTTCAAGCACCTTTTCAAGTTAAGATGGCAGATCAGAGACAAGTTCAACCCTTGGGTATTCTAAAGCAACAACATCTAGTAATTGCAGGGATGTCATTTATGGTTAATTTTATGGTAATTCGAATGTTTGAATCTACCTATCTGTATGAGATGTTGTTAGGGATACCATGGTTCAAGTTGACCAAGGTAAATCAAGATTGGGGTTTAAACGTGGTTTTTATCACGAAGGGTCAAAAGCAAGTCACAATACCAATGAAAGGAAGAAGGAATATGTTCGTAAGAGAAAAACCTCTGATGGCTTAGACCATTAGTCTAGCGAAGGAGATAGAATATGATGAAGAGGAAGAATTTTTGAAGGCAAATCCAACTATGGTTCTAGTATTGGAAGCGGATGTGGAAGGAGTGCCATCAAAAGAGGAGGAATTGTTGGAAAATAGTAGTGAACCAACGGTATGTGATACAATGGAAGGAACAAAGTTGAGACAATTATTTGAGCAGAATTTGAAAATTCCAACTCAACAATAGTTGGATCAGGAAGAAAAGGAGGTAATAAATTTGGCTAAGAAAATATATGAGAAAAAGTATGCAGGATCTGGAAGGGTGAAGGAAGATGAACTTCAAGATATCAATATGGGGACTGATGCTGAACCAAAAATGGTGAGAGTAAGCAAAGAAGTGGAAGGCCAGTTCTTGGAAGATCTAATTTCTTTGTCAAAGGAGTATATTGACATATTTGCTTGGGACTATTCACAAGTGAAAGGCATAGACCCAGATTTACATCAACATAGGATTAATTTAAAAATAGATGCAGTTCTGATTGTGCAGCAAAGGTACCAAATGAATCCCAATTTTGCAAAACATGTTAAGGAGGAAATTGACAAGTTATTGGTATTTGGATTAATTAAATCGGTTAATCAAGTGACATGGTTATCTCCCATTATTGTTGTTCCAAAAAAGAATGGGAAGTTGAGGATTTGTGTGGATTATAGAAAATTAAATGCAACAACAATTACAAATCCTTTCCAAATGCCATTTTGTGACACGATCTTGGATGTTGTAGCTCGATATGAAATGCATAGATTTCTAGATGGATTTTCTGGCTATAATCAGATTCCTGTGGCTAAAGAGTATCAACACAAAACATCATTTATTACAGAATTTGGTTCATATGTGTTTACAGTTATGAGCTTTTAAAACATGGACCACCTTCATTTAATTATGTGGCACATACATTTTTTGAGCTTTATTTGCAAGATTCTTTGCAAGACTTTGTGCATGACTTTTCCATATTTGGAATAAAGGTACAACACCTACTGCATCTAAAATCTTGTTTTGACATATGCAAAAAATTCTAAATGGTGTTGAATCCATTCAAGAATGTCATTGTAGCAAAGAGTGGTATTTTATTAGGTCATGTTATCTCGATATTTGAGGTACTTGGCTAATATCTCATTACCTTTGATGCATTCAACAAAAAAAAGATGTTCCCTTTGTATGGGTTGAAGCTCAAGAGAAGGCTTTTCAATTATTCAAAAAGTGGTTTCATTAGCTCCAATTTTGTAGCCGCTGGATTGGTCTTTACCTTTTCACATATTTGTAGATGTGTCGGATGTAGCAGTAGGAGTAGTGCTGATGCAGCAAAAAGAAAAAGGATGGTATAGACAAATTTATTATGCGAGTAGATTGTTGTCTTCAGTAGAAAGGAATGATCCGATTATTGGATGTGAGGCATTGGAAATGGTATACACACTGAATAAATTTAGGCATTATTTGTTGGGTAATAAAGTGGTTTTTCATGTAGAACATCAAGCTTTAGTATATCTTATCAAGAAGCCTCTGTTGATCGAAAGATTGGCAAGATAGATGCTTTTATTATAGGAATTTGTTTTTGTGATTGTTCATAATCCAGGTAAAGAGCATGCCATGGCTGATTATTTCAGTAGGTTAGACTGAGGAGAATCACTAGTGGGAGTGAATGATGAGTTTCCAGATGCAAAGTTATTTAATGCTCAAATTACTGAATCTGATTCTTGGTATGACCAATTGTTAGCATTCCTAACAGATCGAGTATTACCTCCACAATTTACACCTGATCAAAGACAAAAGTTTGCTTTGAAAAGTAGGCCATATTTGGTGATAGCAGGTGCATTATATAAAAAAGGTGTGGATCAGGTAATTAGAAGATGTGTGCTAGATTTTGAGCAACTAGGTGTGTTGCAGGAAGCACATTCACGAGCAGCAAGAGTGCATCTATCAAGAGATATTATAGGTAAAAGGATTCCACAAGTTGGGTTACGGTGGCCTAGAGTATTAAAGAATGCTCATGAATTTGCCAAAAGGTGTGTCATTTGTCAGAAAATAGATCAACTAAGTAATTTGGATAGAATGTCAGATTATCTAGTTTTGACATTAGATCCATCTCAAAAATGGGGGATGGATTTTCTGGATCCCATTAAGCCAATTACTCAGCGAGGAAATAGGTATATTCTAGTGGCAACAGATTATTGCACAAAGTGGGTGGAAGTAGTAACAGGGTTGCTAGTGTAGCAAAGTTTCTCTACCATAATATTATGACAAGATTTGGGTGTACGATAGAATTGGTGAGTAATAGAGACACTCATTTTCTTAATGAAGTCATTTTTGAATTAACAAGAACACATTTTATTATGCACAAAAAGTCTACAACTTATTATCCATAGGAAAATGGTCAAGCGAAAAGCACCAATAAAACTTTACTCAGGATTCTTAAAAAATTAGTTCATGATAATCAAAAAATTGGGATTTGTTGCTAGATTTAGCGTTGTGGTCCTTCCGAATAGCTTTTAAGGTATCGGTCAAGCATAGGAGTGAGTATCTTCTACAATTGGAGGAGAACCACTTGGTTACTACATATGTAATGGAGGTGATCCAAAGAAGGATACAAGTTGGGTTAACATGAATGTCAAATTTAAGATATTTCAGGTTGGAGATTGGGTCATGGTGTATAATTCTAAGTTAGGACCACATCCAGGAAAGCTCACTTTGAGATATAAAGGTCCATATTAGATTGTGCATGATTTAGGACAAGGGACTTTTTTGGTAGCAAATGTATTTGGTACAAGGATGGAAAAACCTATTAATGGATTTTATCTCAAGAAATTTCAAGGGAAGCCTCCATATATGGACTGGTTGTCAGCTAATTTGGTGTAGGTGATGCTTAATGCGGATAGGATGACAGTATTACATGCTCAAAAATGCATTGTATGCTAGGAGAGAATAGCTCAAATGGTACCTTGAAAGATTGTGTTTCATAGTCAAGTATGACTACATGTCCAAGGAACATTATGCACCCTTGTGTTGGACTGAGAAGGGAAAAAATTTTAGCTAGGCACACTGGATTTAGGACAGGATGTATGGTGAGATATTCTCATCAGATAAAGGAAAGACTCAAGTGAAAAGTTGGTTAGCTGCATATTTAGCAACGTTATTCCAATTTTTATAGAAGGTGGAGAAGAATGAAGTTGTCTGGCCTAATGTACATCAATAGCATCTTGCCTCACCAGTTATTAAATAGAAGGATCCAAGTTGTATTTGTGAAAATTCAATTTTTTTTGAAAATCGCGATTCTCTGTTTCCCGCCTAAAAACCTTTTGAAAAGAACACGATTCTGTGGTCATTCTCAGAATCGCGATTCTGTGGTTGTGCTCAAAATCGCAATTCTCACAAATCACGATTTTCAGCCAAAAAAACACGATTCTGAGAAAACACGATTCTGTGGATGTGCTCAAAATCGCGATTCTCTAAATTTTTGGAAACCACGATTCTCTGAGACAAAATCACGATTCTCTAGAACACGATTCTCTAAGACATGATTCTCAAAAACACGATTTTGTGAAAACACGATTCTGTGAACCACGATTCTGTGACAACACGATTCTCTGCTCAAAATTGCGATTCTCACAAATCACGATTTTCAACCAAAAACACGATTTTGTGAAAACACGATTTTGTGAAAACATGATTCTGTGAACCACGATTCTGTGAAAACACGATTCTCTGCTCAAAATCGCGATTCTCACAAATCACGATTTTCAGCCAAAAACACGATTTTGTGAAAACACGATTTTGTGAAAACACGATTCTGTGAACCACGATTCTGTGAAAACACGATTCTCTGCTCAAAATCGCGATTCTCACAAATCACGATTTTCAGCCAAAAACACGATTTTCAAGGTACAAAATCGTGATTCTCTAGAAGTTCACACAATCGCGATTCTCTGGAAGTTCACAAAATCGGGATTCTTTGGAAGTTCACAAAATCGCGATTCTCTGGAAGTTCACAAAATCGTGATTCTCTAGAAGCTCACAAAATCGCGATTCTCTAGAAGTTCACGAAATCGTGATTCTCTTGAAGTTCACAAAATCACGATTCTCTTGACTTCACAAAATCGCAATTTTTTCCAAAAGGTCATGTTTGCCTGTTTTGACCTCCAGGAGCCTGATTTGACATAACTTTTTCATCCAAAGTCCATTTTTTGAGCTCTATAGCTTGTTGGAAAGCTCTTTTTGAATCCTACACGGCCTCAACTGTTTTTTATAAGAATAATGTGTTGATTTTTAGATAGGATAATTTGAAGTTGGGCTTCAAGTGGGACTAGGAAACCAAGGGGGCTCCAAAGGATTTTTGAACCATACCAAGGGGAAATTTTGGACTCTTAGCCAAAGCTTATGAACCTGAGATTTGCTAGACACCTAGGCAAGGATAGACAAAGCATTAGATCTTCTCAGTCTAGTGTCAACCATACAGCTAAGTCTTGGGCACAACAACTAAGTGGTTGTCCTTACGTGTTGCGAACATTTGTTTTATGTAGGGTACAAGTTTCAAATTATGTAAATACCTTTGGGATGTCTTCAAATACTTCAAGAAGGCTCATATTATTCATAAAATGTAGCAAAAATACCACGTGAGTTCTAGAACATGGTGAGTCAAATTAGTGAGTCACAAGGGAGCTTCAGTGGTGTCCTAGTGGAAGGTCGATGTGGCTAGTTCTCAAAGTCCATCAATACTTTGCTTATTTGAGCACTTGAGTCATGTAATACCTCCATCCAAGTGTCTACCACGAATTTGGATGTATTAGGAAGGTTTTAGATTAGTTTCCCATGCTATAAAAAGAGGAGAAAAGTCGTGATCTTGTGGGATGTCCAAGAGAGTCATATGTGTATCTCTACACTGCTGTAGTTTTGTATGCAGAGATTGCAGAGCTTGTATCTCCCTCATTATATATCCAAATTACATGTTTGATAGCTCATTGGAAAGCTCCTACTGTCTACTTTCTTCCTGTAAATTTTCATAATCATTGGATTTGTGAGCTGAGAGCAATACTCTCTGCAAGTAGTGTGTGTTCTCTGTTTTTTATCCCTGCTGAAGGTCTCCATTAAACCTCAAACTTGCAGAGGTCATATTTCCTTGTGTGTGTATCCAAATCATGTGTTCTTTGGCTTGTTAGAAAGCTCTTTGAGTCTACTTGTATTCTGGAAAGTTTCAAAGTCATTGGAGTTGTGAGTTAAGAGCAGTAGTCTCTACAAGTGATGTGTGTCCTCAGGTTCATCTCTGTTTCAAGGTCTCCATTAAAGCTGCATATTGCAGAGGTCATAGCTCATTGTGTATTTATCCATTTGAGGTGTTCTATATCTTGTTGGAAAGCTCTTAGAGTCTAGTTTATGTGTGTGAAACAGTTTTGGAAAATTCCAAGTGAGTAAAGAGAAATTTGCTCTGCAAGAAAATTGGTTTGTGCATACAAGTTTGTGAAAAAGTCAACTAGGTCCTGTTGGGTTTCACCTACTTCTAGCTGTACTTTGGAGATCAATAAACTCCAACATTGGTATCAGAGCAAGTACTTGGAGGCTTGGAGAAGGTTATCATACCTTGACGAAGAATTTGAAGCTATCAAGGAAGCAGTTCATCATCAACACTACACAAAGGTAGAAGAAGATTGCAAGGAGGCATCTGAAGCAACATCCAAGCAAAGAAAGGTGCACATACCTCATTTACAAGGTAAATATTATATTTCTTCTCATCACACACATTGGAAAGGAGGCTTAAAGGAGGAAGCTTAGCATTTGTATTATGGGAGACCAACATGCACAAATAGAGAAGCTTGATAAGACCAATTATCAAGCATGGAAGTTTAGAATCACAGCATACTTGCAAGGTAGAGGCTTGTATGGTTTGATTGACGGCACAGATATCAAACCCACATTACCAGAGGACCCAAATCAGCAACAATTGAGGGAGTTTAGACTTTGGAATGAGAGAGACAAAAGGGTTATATTCATTTTATCACAAAATATTCAAGATTCAATGGTAGGACACATACAAGATCTAGACACAAGTAGAGATGTTTGGCTTGCATTGGAAAGGTTGTATGCTACAGGTACAAGAGCAAGGAAGATTCAACTCAAAAATGAGTTGAATAACATAAAGAAAGATACAAGGACATCGGTCAATGATTACATATTGAAAGTTAAAGAGATTGCAGATCAACTAGGATCAATTCAAGCTCATGTGGAGGACGACGACTTGGTTGCACATACTCTCAACGGACTCAAAGATGATGAGAGATGGAAACCCTTCATTACTTCAGTTTATGTCAGAGGAGAATTACCAGATTTTGATCAACTTATTGCCCTCATGGTCACGGAGGAGATGAATCTAAATGGTTCTACTTCAAATCAAAAAGGATCTCAAGGACAAGCTCTTTATGTAGGATCATCAAGAGGTGGAAACAGAGGTGGAAGAGGTTCAAATAGAGGTCGAGGAAGAAGGAGCGATGATCAAAGGACTTCAAGTGGCTTCTTCAACACAAGAGGAAGAGGAAGATCAAGCGCTAGAGGTACAAGAGGCTACTACAACTACAACCAAAGACAAAGGAGTGAAGATAATAAGAACAATTGCTATATATGTGGAAGGTATGGACACTATGCCAAAGATTGTTATCAAAATGAAAATAATCAAGGTGGTAATCGAAGAGGAGGCTATTCAAGAAGAGGTAAACAACAAGGAAATTATGCAGTTGAAGGTAAAAGTGATGATTATGATTCTCTTCTTATGATGAATGTAGAAACTAAGATGAATTGCAATAGCGATGTATGGTATGTAGATAGTGGTTGTTCTAATCACATGTCTCATGATGCTTCATGGTTTTCTAATATGCATAATCCGTCATGTAAAGGTCATGTTGAAACAGGAGATGATACAACACATAAGATTATGCAGGTTGGAGATGTTGTTATGCAGGATAAGAGCAAGAAAAATTGCTTGAAGGATGTACTTTATGTGCCAACGATCACTAAGAATTTGATGTCGGTTGATCAAATGGTAGAAAAAGGTCTACAAGTGAGATTTAATCATGCAGGTTGCTTCATTGAGGATCCAAAGCAAAGGAGGTTAATTGCTAGAGGTCAAAAACAAGGTAGATTGTTTACATTCAAGGTAAACCCAAATCATACAAACTATTTCTCTTATGGTATGCATCGAATAGCAGAGCTTGATCTATGGCACAAAAGGATTGGACACATGAATGTACACAGGTTAAAGGAGCTATCAAAGAAGAGGATTGTTGAAGGATTACCTGATCTTACTAAGCAACATATGGTGCATCTTTGTGAAGCATGTCAAATGGGTAAGCAGAGTAGACAACCTTTCAAGCATTCAAGCTATGTAAGTGATGGTTTGCTAGATCTCATACACACAGATGTGTGGGGACCTACTAAAGAGGCATCCTTGGTTGGTAATAAGTACTATGTATCATTCATTGACGATCATAGTAGAATGACATTTGTGTATTTTATTAAACATAAGAGTGAGGTCTTTGATTGTTTCAAGAAGTTCAAATCATATGTCGAAAAGCAAACAGGAAGGTATATTAAGAAGCTAAGATCCGATGGAGGAGGAGAGTATTTCTCTCAAGCTTTTACTGATTTCTTGTATGATGAAGGTATCAAAAGAGAAGTTACATGCAGGTATACTCCACAACAAAATGGAGTCGCAGAAAGAAGAAACAGAATCATAGCAGAAGCATCTAGAAGCATGCTTAATGATATGTGTTTGCCTAATTATTTTTGGGCTGAAGCTGTTAGCACAAGTGTTTACATTATGAATAGAGTTCCGACTGCTGGAGTTCATCATTTGACACCATATGAGGTATGGCATGGAAGGAAACCAAGTGTAAGTCATTTGAAAGTATTTGGCTGTGTATGTTATGTACATGTACCTAGTGACGTGAGATCTAAACTTGATGCGAAATCAGAAAAATGTATATTTATTGGTTATGCAGATACTCAAAGAGGATATAGATGCTATAATCCTCATACCAATAAGGTTGTTGTGTCAAGAGATGTAAACTTTGATGAATCACTTTCATGGTATGCAGATAAGAATTGTTTGCAGGTCATGGATGAAAATGAAGAAGGTGTGGTTGAAGGAGATGAATGCATAGTTCAGCCATCAGGAAGTTTAAATGATGAAAGGAGTGGTTTAGATGAAGAAAGAGGATCACCTTTCAATGGAAGATTAAGGCAAGAGTCACCTCCAAGTGTTAAAAGTAAAGGTAAACTCAAACTTGTTGAAGTTAATGATGAAGGAGAGGAAATTAGTGATGTATGTGAGTATGGAGAATCATCAAAGGTTCCTAATAAGAAAGGAAGAGCATCTACATTGAAGGTAAGAAGAACTTCAAGAGTAAGTAAGCAACCTCAAAGGTATACTTATGAATATTTCATGAATACGCATTATGCTTTTATGACAAAAGTTGAGCAGGAAAATGAACCCACATGTTATGATGAGGCCAAAGGAGATGAAAAGTGGGAGAAAGCAATGAGAGAAGAAATGGAAGCACTACAGGATAACAAGACTTGGAATTTAGTTCCAAGTACACCAAAGCAAAAGGTAATTGGTTGCAAGTGGGTTTTTAAGATTAAAAGAAATAGTGATGGTAGTGTGTCTAGATATAAGGCTAGACTTGTAGCAAAAGGATATAATCAAACTCAAGGTGTGGACTATGAGGAAACATTTAGTCCAGTAGCAAATATGGCAACGGTGAGAACTTTGTTGGCTTTAGCTGCAAGTAAAAGGTGGAATATATATCAACTCGATATAAAGAATGCCTTTCTTAATGGTGAGTTAAATGAAGAAGTGTATATGTCACAACCAGATGGTTATGTGGATGCAAAATGTCCTAATCATGTATGCAGGTTAAAGAAGGCATTGTATGGTCTTAAGCAGGCACCAAGGGCATGGAATGCAAGGTTGGTAAAGTATCTTATGCTGCAAGGATACACAGCGAGTCATGCTGATCCTTCACTTTATGTAAAACATGTAGATGGCATGTGTGTCTATGTATGCATTTATGTGGATGACTTGTTGATTACAGGGAATGATGCAAAAGCAATTGATGAGATAAAAGGTAATTTGGGAAAGGAATTTAAAATTTCAGATCTTGGTTTGCTCAGATACTTTCTTGGGATTGAAATTGTGTATAGCGATGAAGGTATGTGGTTGATACAAAGAAAGTATATATGTGATATGCTGAAAAGGTTTGGTATGCAGGAATGTAAATTTGTTTCTACTCCAATGGAATGTAATGTAAAGCTAAGCGCAAAGGAAGGTGATGAGTTGCATGATATGAATGTATATAGATCCATGGTAGGATCTTTGATTTATGCAACAAAAACTAGACCTGATATATGTTATGCAGTGGGAGTATTGTCACAGTTTATGCATGAACCTAGAGTACCTCATATGCATGCAGCGAAAAGAGTGCTTAGATATTTGAAAGGTACCATGAACGAAGGATTATTTTATAGTCATGATGCTGATCTAACTCTTAAAGTCTTTAGTGATGCAGATTGGGCTGGAAGCAAAGATGACAGAAGATCCACAAGTGGATATGTGGTAATAGCAGGAAACAAGACATTAACATGGAGTTCAAAGAAACAACCTACAGTTGCTTTATCTTCTACAGAGGCTGAGTATAGAGGTTTAGCATTGGCTACTACTGAGGTTATGTGGTTTAAAAAGTTGTTTCATGACTTGAATGTGCAGGTTGATGTACCACTGATATATGGGGATAACTTGAGCAGCATTCATATGACCTCAAATCCTATTTTTCATGCTAGAACAAAGCATATAGAGGTTCACTATCATTATGTTCGAGAGAAGGCCATGAACAATGAAGTGCAGGTTTCTTTTGTTGGAACAAAGGATCAAGTTGCAGATATCTTCACCAAATCCTTGGATGGACCAAAGCTTCAAAGATTCAACTATATTCTTGGCATGAAGGAAATACCCTTTGAACCTTGAGGGGGAGAATGTTGCGAACATTTGTTTTATGTAGGGTACAAGTTTCAAATTATGTAAATACCTTTGGGATGTCTTCAAATACTTCAAGAAGGCTCATATTATTCATAAAATGTAGCAAAAATACCACGTGAGTTCTAGAACATGGTGAGTCAAATTAGTGAGTCACAAGGGAGCTTCAGTGGTGTCCTAGTGGAAGGTCGATGTGGCTAGTTCTCAAAGTCCATCAATACTTTGCTTATTTGAGCACTTGAGTCATGTAATACCTCCATCCAAGTGTCTACCACGAATTTGGATGTATTAGGAAGGTTTTAGATTAGTTTCCCATGCTATAAAAAGAGGAGAAAAGTCGTGATCTTGTGGGATGTCCAAGAGAGTCATATGTGTATCTCTACACTGCTGTAGTTTTGTATGCAGAGATTGCAGAGCTTGTATCTCCCTCATTATATATCCAAATTACATGTTTGATAGCTCATTGGAAAGCTCTTACTGTCTACTTTCTTCCTGTAAATTTTCATAATCATTGGATTTGTGAGCTGAGAGCAATACTCTCTGCAAGTAGTGTGTGTTCTCTGTTTTTTATCCCTGCTGAAGGTCTCCATTAAACCTCAAACTTGCAGAGGTCATATTTCCTTGTGTATGTATCCAAATCATGTGTTCTTTGGCTTGTTAGAAAGCTCTTTGAGTCTACTTGTATTCTGGAAAGTTTCAAAGTCATTGGAGTTGTGAGTTAAGAGCAGTAGTCTCTGCAAGTGATGTGTGTCCTCAGGTTCATCTCTGTTTCAAGGTCTCCATTAAAGCTGCATATTGCAGAGGTCATAGCTCATTGTGTATTTATCCATTTGAGGTGTTCTATATCTTGTTGGAAAGCTCTTAGAGTCTAGTTTATGTGTGTGAAACAGTTTTGGAAAATTCCAAGTGAGTAAAGAGAAATTTGCTCTGCAAGAAAATTGGTCTGTGCATACAAGTTTGTGAAAAAGTCAACTAGGTCCTGTTGGGTTTCACCTACTTCTAGCTGTACTTTGGAGATCAATAAACTCCAACATTACGTACTAAACTCAGACACAAGTGACTCAAAAATGTCTTTTAGCATGGGAAAACCTGCAGGTAATTCAAGAACAACCCATCTGCAAACACCAGAAGGTCCCTATAAAACACAATTGGAATATATTTGGACCAACCGATTAGGTGCTCGCATCTATGAGGATGGCCTGAGGCGATCAGTGGTCCAACTCAAAAATCCAGATCAACCCTTTGGACTTGAACACTCGGTGGTCAAGTTCGAAGAGGGTTCATACATTGATAAGGAAGGAACCATGTATGTGGTCACCAACCTACCAGGTATGACCGATGAGTTTGGAAATGTCATTCATGAGAATGAGATAGGAGACCTAGAACAAGGAAATGTAGGACAAGGACCCCATACTCCTAGAGGTAAGTCAGTTTTGACTAGAGTGATCACTCCAGATTGGATCCCTCAAGATAACAAAAGCATAGAACTATTCTTGAATAGAGAAACAGAGGAAGCCTTTTGGAGATTCAAACCAAATCAACCTAGCCAACTGGGCATAGTCATCATCTATGAATTCAAAGATCATGAGATACCAGGCAAAGTTGTGTACCTGGATAACACATCAGAGAAGATATTCTTGGTAACAGATCATGATAGACATGCATATACTTGAAGAGTCAATTGATATTTCCTCCACCACGATCCAATGTGCCCCATGGTCTCCAAGGAGTAGGATCATCCCAAGCTCATGAAGCCCAAAGAGAAAGAACTAGAGAGAGACCTGAGGTAAGTTTTGCACACACTGTGGGCACAAATAGGTCAGGATTTGAAAATGAAAGACCTGAAAGAGAAAGACATCAAGCACATAGGCAACAAAGAGATGAACAGGATTTTCACCTCAAGTGATCAAGGCAATGAAGAATTATTTTGACGGGTCAGGAGATCCTTATGATCATGTGGCCGAGTTCAAACACGTGTTAAGAGCTGAGCAGGTTGAGGATTTGTTCACCCAGTACGAGGCATTTGGTTTGACTCTTAAGGGCACTGCCTTGGCTTGGTTTCAACCACTGAGTAGTTGCAATTATCGCGATATAGGTCAACTGCTAGATGAATTCATTGTAGAATTTTCCAAGAGTGGTATCAGGCATAACACATCATCTTTGATCCACAGCTTCAAGCAGACACCCCAAGAAACAGTGCGGCTAGCAGGTAGAAGGTTCAGACAGTATCTAGAGAGATGCCGTGCTCCAGAGTTACCCACACCAGCCAAACAAGTGGCTTTGTTTTTAGATGGCTTACTAAGCACCAAGTTAAGATCATATGTGTACTTGAAAGAGCCTAGATCCATAGAAGAGTGTGTGCGAACCTGCATTGACATAGAAGACAACTTGGGTGAGGAGTTATGACTATCCAAACTCTATAAAGACTCTGATAGTTCTACTAGTCATACTTCAAAAATCTCCACGAAAATAGATGAGATAGCTGAGCAAGTTTCCAAGAAGCTAGGAGTCCAAAATAGACAAACACAGAGAGTCACCCCATTGAATCGGTGTTATACTTGCGGAGGCGACCACATGGCTAATGTATGCCCAATGCACAACCAGAACATGAGAGAAAGGAATACCCCATACTGCACTATTAAAAGGAAGTACACAAACCATACGGCTCAAGATTGTCCCTACAATAGGCAGGCTATTAGACAGAATTATCAGCAACCTTACGCACAAGGTAGGTATCAGAACCAATACCAACAACCATATAATAGACCACAATAGCAATATCAGGCACCATATAGGCCACAACCAATCTTGTGAAACCAACCACCAGCTCCTGCCAATACAATTCCAGTTAAGTATGCAGTGGCAGAAGAGAACCTTAATAGAGCATTGGTGCCAGTGACCCCACTGATCTCAGAGAATGACTCTCATGCTCATAGTTCAGACTACTCCCATGAAGGTAGTCCACATGCTTATTACACAGAGTCACCTGAACATAGTGAGATTTATCCGTATCAATATGAGGCACCACCTATGGAACAGAATTGGGAGCCTGAATACTCCAATGTCATGTACACAAATGCTAATCCTAGGCCCCAATTGAGACAAGTAAGACCACAAGCCCCTAGAGGACCATGTTTTAGATGTCAGGGTGACCATTTCCTTCGTGATTGTCCCCACCCACCATCTCCGAGTCAAGAACAGGTTATGCTCGAAGGGATAACTCTAACCACTTGTGGTGTGGAGTTTGAACATACATTTGCTATATGTAACTTTGAGAAAAATAAAGTCTATGAGATGATCCTAGGAAGACCCTTCCTACAACAATTGCAAATAGTACAAGATTGGGGAACCAACTCCTTGTACTTACAACACTTAGGGGTCACCACCAAGGTCAATTTGAAGGATTACACCTTCAGAGATGTACCACCCCTACAATGGAATTCTATCCACAAAGCGAAAGAAGATTCCATCTCTGTGCATTCTGAAAGTTCACCTGATCCATCATGGCTGCATGAAGATACTCATTTGTGGATGTGCAAGGTCGCAAAGGAAGAGGAAAAATGTTTAAAGGCAAGAGAAGAAGGAACTTTGCCAGGAGATAGACCAATTAAGGACCCAGCCTATACACCGATGATCTTTCCAGATGAGGAATTTGAGCCTCATGGCTGGCCAAAAATCTTAGCCTACAGTGGAATTCTATCCACAAAGCGAAAGAAGATTCCATCTCTGTGCATTCTGAAAGTTCACCTGATCCATCATGGCTGCATGAAGATACTCATTTGTGGATGTGCAAGGTCGCAGAGGAAGAGGAAAAATGTTTAAAGGCAAGAGAAGAAGGAACTTCGCCAGGAGATAGACCAATTAAGGACCCAGCCTATACACCGATGATCTTTCCAGATGAGGAATTTGAGCCTCATGGCTGGCCAGAAATCTTAGCCACCATGGACATTGCTGTCAATGAAGAACAATGGACACCTCATTGTGATGAGGAGGGTTATGATATCTCAGTGTTCATGTGTCAGCCCTTGCTAGAAGAATATGACCCTAGTGATGTCATAGAAGAAGAAGAGAATGACGATGATATAGAGTCCATTGTGATGGATAGTTGCTTTAACTCAGAGCAGCACTATCTAGAAGATATAGGAGTGTTCACCCAGAAAGAAGAAGAACCTCTCACAAGTATTAAAACGGTAAATTCAAAGGATGGAAGTGAGAGTAGTCAAAAGAAAAAGAAAAGAAAAGGAGTAAAACAAGAAGAGGAGGAATCATTGTTCGAAGTACTAGAAAACTTCAAGAAATATGAAGTTGATGACCGCAAAATTCTGGTACGAACGCCTAAGAGAGAGGCCATCATAGGAGAATCATATGATAATAAAGAAAAGACCAAGAAGATTGTAGTGACCATCGAAGAGAACGAAGAGAGATGTACATATATAGGAGATGACCTAAGTGCAAGAGAAGAAATGGAGCTCGTAGCTCTATTAAGGGAATATAGGGATGTGTTTGCGTGGCACTATAGAGACTTGAAAGGGGTAGATCCAAGAATTTTCTCTCATACTATCCCCATGACTGCTGATGCCAAGCCCACCAAACAGAAGCCCTACACATATAATGATACATATGCAGCCAAAATAAAAGAAGAAATTGATAGGCTGATTGAAGCTGGATTCATCTATGAGATTGAGCATACTGAATGGGTGTCCCCCATCGTAGTGGTGCCCAAGAAGAACGGGAAGTTGCAAGTGTGTATTAACCTCAAAAAAGTTAATGCCGCTACGATCAGAGATAGTTATCCACTTCCAATCATGGAACACCTATTGGAGCGTGTTGCAGGCAAGGAAGTTTATAGCTTCCTTGATGGATTTTCAGGTTACAATCAAGTAGCCATTGCCCCAAAAGATCAACACAAAACAGCTTTTGCCACAGAGTGGGGAATCTTTGCATTTCGTGTGATGCCATTTGGGCTCACCAATGCACCTGCAACATTCCAAAGGCTCATGTGTCATGTCTTCAAAGAGTTCTTGCGAAAGAGCTTAGAAGTGTATGTGGATGATTTATGTGCTCATTCCCAAGAAAGAAGATTTCACATCCCTGATCTCAGACAAATCTTCAACAAGTGTAGAGAATATCGAGTGTGTCTGAACCCAAAAAAGTGTGTGTTCATGGTGCGTCAAGGTAAAATCTTAGGTCATATTGTTTCTAAAAATGGAATCTCAACATATGAAGATAAGGTACGAGCCATAGCAGAGCTGCCAGGGCCAAGGAATGTTAAAGAGGTACAAGCCTTTATGGGCCACTGTGGATATTACCGTAGGTTTATCCACATGTACGCGATCATAGCGAGACCCATTTATGCCTTGTTGTCTAATTTTGAGTGGAACAACGAATGCGAGAATTCTTTCAACGAACTGAAGAAACGTTTGTGCACAACACCAATACTGACCACTCCTGATTGGAATAAACCATTCCATGTCCATGTGGATGCATCCAATCATGCCATAGGATGTGTGCTAGCACAACCCACAGGAGAAGGAAACTTAGATTTGCCCATAGCATATGCTAGTAGACAACTCACCGTAGCTGAACGAAACTATACCACAACTGAGCGAGAGGGCTTAGGCATGGTATATGCTGTCAAGAAGTTTAGGCACTATTTATTGGCCAATAAATTCAAGTTTTTCACTGATCATCAAGCTTTGTTATATTTGGTCAATAAACCTTGCAATACTCGACGCTTAGTAAGATGGTTCCTCTTACTAATGGAATATGACTTTGAAGTTGTTGTTAGGAAAGGTAGAACCCACCTTCGAGCAGATCACCTTTCTCGCATCACTTCAGGAGAGTCACCACAAGGAGTGTCTGATGAATTACGCGATGCTTATCTGTTCAATTTAGAAGTTGTTCCTAAATGGGCAAATAAGTTGGTACTAGTCCTAACTTTCGGACCTGCGAATAAGAATGTGAAAACATCACAAGAAGAAATTGTAAAATCACAAAAGTATCACATACTGGCAGGAAACATGTACAAACAAGATACTGAACGTGTATTAGCTTGTTGTGTTGAGGACGATGAACATAGTAGCTGGTTTCAACAAGACCATGAAGGATTGCTAGGAAATCACTATTCTAAACAACGAACATTGCAGAATCTAAAACGTTTAGGAGTGTATTGGCCTAGCATGGACAGAGAAATACATGAGTGGATTAAGAATTGTCCAATGTGCAGAGAGAGACCACCAATAGAGCATGCCACCCTTTATCAAGTGTCATTAATTCCTAATTGGAGTGCTCCATTGGTAGAGTTTATGAGATCGGGAAGATTACCCAAAGAGGCCAGTCTAGCAAGAAGACGAAGCATGGAGCAAGAGGCTCAAGGCTATGCCTTAGTAGGAGACAACTTATACCGAAGAGGCAAAGATGGTTACTTAAGATTGTGTGTTCATGAATCAGACTATTTGAAAGTCTTAGAAACTGCACAGAGCGGTGTCGCAGGTGGACACTTCGATCCTGATCAAGTAATCAAGACCATTCTATTCTCAGGACTTTGGTGGCCCACTCTTCATATGGATGCTCATACCTATGTGAAGAAATGTGACACATGCCAATGTGCACAATATCCAGTTAGAAAAGATGAGATGCCTTTGAGGCCAATGATGGGAGGTCGAGCATTCTCGAAATGGGGTATAGACTTTGTAGGTCCTATTAACCCCTCAGCTAGAAACTCCCATGCAGAGTACATTATTGTAGCCATAGATTACCTTACAAAGTGAGTAGAAGTGAAAGCCACAACAAAGAATGATGCTCAGACTACGGCTGAGTTCTTATATGAGAATGTGTTCAAGAGATATGGGCTACCAATAGAGTTAGTGAGCGATAGAGGCACACACTTCTTGAATGAGGTCATTGAAAATCTTCTCCAAGAATTCTTGGTGATACATAAGAAGTCTGCCCCTTATCACCCACAAGCTAACGGACAAGCCGAGAGCACCAATAAGATCCTCTGTAACGTATTGACAAAATTGGTAAATAATAAACGCTCTGATTGGGACAAACAACTTCATCATGCTGTTTGGGCTTATCGAGTTGCCTACAAAACGGTACTCAACGCCACCCCATTTCAGATGGTCTTCGGACAGAATGCTGTGCTACCATTAGATTTCTTAATCCCTGCCTTAAAAGTAGCACAAGAGTATGAGTGGAATGGGCATGAATTGTCCTCTAGGATCTTTGATCTTGAACGCTTAGGTGAGACGAGGCTACGAGCGGCAGCAGGCATCTACGCTGCAAAGAAGAGGCAAAAGGCATACTTTGACGCACACATCAAGGATAAGGGATTGAAAGAGGGAGATCTAGTGTTGGTTTATACACTTAAACAACATGCCCGTAAGTTGGAAAAAAGAGGATACGGACCCATGATCATTAATAGAATTTCCACTAGTGGTGGAGTTCAGTTGGCCACTCTAGAAGGAGATATCTTGCCAAACTATATTAGTGGATGTCGAGTCAAGTTATACCAAGAACCTCTTACAGAGGATATGCTTACGAGACTCAACATTGCTAAGAAGCGGAAAGAAGAGGAGTTAAGGGTGAGGGAAGAAGCATAGGCAGAGGCTAGAGAGCGTATTAGGCGAAATAAGTTAAGGCGACTAGGCCTAGATGTCAACTCAAAAGCCCCAAAATATCACATGGATATGTGCCAAAAATCAGGCATAGTGACTTCTCAAGTCATTGACCGAAGACCCTTTGTGACCATAGAGATAGGACAAGGGAAGGATGCAAGGACTGTGAAAGCATTGATTGACTCAGGTGCAGCAAGTAGTGCAGTTATACTTTCCTACTGCCAAGACTTGCAGTTGAACATCAATCCCATAGAAGCTTATCTCATAGGATTGGGAGGTGTGGAAACCCCTTGTTTGGGCGAGGTGTAACTTCCCATCTACCTTCAAGATGTTCCAATGAAAGTCAAAGCGCTAGTGTGTCAAGATGAGAACCTTACAGAACCACTTGTCTTAGGACAAGATTGGATTTATGACAATGCAATCAAGTTGAACCTAAGAAGTCAACTTCTTCAAGTTTGGGTCCAGGGACAATGCTTTACATTAGAACTAGAAAATGGCATACTCACAAATCCAGATGTCACATCTTGCAGTTCTCCTAGGACTAATCTTAGCAAAAGAGATGTTGTATGTGTCAAAAGATCTATGTCGCAGGAGAACTCAATCATGGAAGAACAGGCTCAAAGACAAGTGGACTCCTCCTCTGGTGCAAGGACTAATGCCGCCACTACAACTCAACCAACAAGGCAAGCACAACAGAACAGGACCACTGCTATATCAAATAGACAATGGGATTTCCAAAGGAAAGTAGTGTTGGGCATGAAGAAGATCTGGATACGAAAAGGAGAGCAGCCATCACCCTTGGCCCCACAAACCCCATCCAGGGCCAGAAGACGAAGGAAGAAGATCGGACAAGCTCAACCACAAGATCTCCGACAAATTTGGATACCTGAGAAATTAGTTGCAGCTCAACAAGGGTGATTACACATGTGGGTACCCAAGAAGCTCTTACATCCGCAACAACCTATGCTCTTCCATATGCAAAAAGTCTCAACAACGAAGCCAAGGCGAGGCAAAGGTCAGAACCAAACACCAAGAACAACAGTAGACCAAGTAACCTCTTCAACGCGAGTCAAGCGACCAGCCACAAAGGTATGGGTATGGAAGCCAAAAGCACCGGTAGGCCTCACAGAACCAAAGAGCCAACCACGAAGGATCAAACCCTCAAGAAACCATCCAAACATGGAGCAACCAAAGGAGATTGCTACACAGTTGAAGACCATTCTCAAATGGATCCCTATAAGGAGGAATGATCAGCTGCCATCTCGAGATACAATGGATACCTCCAACAAAGATGGCATCAACATCTGCAAATGACATTAAGCCTTGACGAGCGACAACCATGTGCTCCCTGCACAACCCTGTCTTTTGCACCATTCAGGCCATGCATTTCCAAAGTATGCATTAACATAGGGCCACATTACATGGCCGTGCATAGACACAACTAAGAGTCCCATGCACAAGAGCACATTGACATATGTCAATTATTTTTTCTCATACAAAAAAAAAAAGAGAGAGTCGGAACTTGTTCCCAGGTTTCGCTCATGGAACATGAATGAGACATGCTTAGTTGAAGATGGAACTATTGATTACTGGGCATTTATCAATTTGGATAGAAGTGTGTCTCGGCTAGCAGGTGTGAAGAACTTGAAGGTCCGCAACTTGAGTGATGCTTAACTACTGCATGTACTATAATCTACACGGAGATATCTGCAAGAGGTAGTTTGGTATCCTAAGAATTCTTGTCCATATACTGGGTGAGAAGACTTTTGCTTATGGTGAGCTAAAGAAAATGTGTGAAACTAAGATTGGTGTAGTTACCCAATATTGTTTGCCAATGAATATAAAGAAGTTCAATTCTCAGTATTTGGCAAATGTTTCTTGAAAAGAGGAGACAGGACCAGGCGCTCAAAAAAATTCATCGGTGGACCAACAACACGGACATTCATCGACAAGGTTCCATCACAAATACCGGGTGTATAACACGAAGAGATTAACATCGGTCGAACCTTCACAATGGTAAGTATCTTTACTTTGGCAACACCATCACCATGATAGATTAGGAAACCTCTTTGTCGGCATACCCTTGAGCACTTAGCTCAAGACCCCCAATTTTTGCACCATACTTCTTCCGATGCATTTTCCAAGTAAGCATGCATAGGGCTACATTACAAGGCCGTGCACAAGGCACATATTTTCCTCAACCCATGCACGAACACACTTACTCATCATCCATTAGGGGTTATGGGTACTTGGCATGACTACTATGAACATCATCCTTGGACGAGTTGAGGTCATCAATGGAGACTCACAATGACACAGTCATGCTGGAATCCAAGGCTGCAGCACATACTAAGGGACTACAACTTGCAAAGGCTCGCAGTGACAAATGAAGAACCGAAGAACCAACCTTGGCACATTTGGAAGAGAGACAACTTTGGTTCATCCGAATGGACACTCCCTCTCAAAACAACCTAGAATAACCATTACAACAAGGGTTTGAGCCCTCAAATAAGCCCTGGAACCTAATTTTTAACCAGGCCGGACACTAGGTCTGGATAGGGCCAAAACTACTCAAAAAACTATAAAAAGAGCTAGAGAGCTCATTTTTGAGGCTAGCTTGTTAGTCAAAGCTTTCCATTGTTCCTCTCTTTGATCCTACCTTGTGCGCATGTGTGTGTATATGTGTGCATGTTTGTGTGCTTTCACTCACACATTTGTGCCTTCACTTGCTCGTGGTCTTCATACCGGTCCTCATGTCTCCGCGGATTGACAAGTAAAGGAGGTGGTGCTCACGCTTGAGCTACAAAGATTGTCCATAAATTTAGTTCCCCTTACTATCCTCGTGCAAAAGAACTAGCCTAAAGTACCAATAAAAACCTTCTTAACATGCTAAAGAAACTTGTGCTCGAATGTCCAGAGCGTTGGGATCAATTCCTTCCTTCGATCTTATGGGCTTAACACACTACTTATAAAGTTGCTTCCGGAAGTACACCTTTTAAATTGGCATATGTGCTGGAGGCAATTGCACCTATGGAATCGGTGGTACCTAGTTTACGGGTGGCATTGGACCATAAGTTATTACCTGAAACTTTCCGGTTGGATGTGTTGCAATATTTGGATGAACAACATCTTGAAAGTTTTTTGGTGCTTCAAGAAGTGCAACTACGGCAAGCTAAGACCCATGATCGATTCCTCAGGACTCCCCATCTTTACCATTGGGCAATTAGTTCTTTTTTACAATGCTAAGTCTAATTGCTTGGTTGGCAGGTTTAAGATTCGTTGGTTCGGTCCCTACTCTATTGCAGATCAGGTTGGACCAGCTACTTTCGAGTTATCCACTTTAACTGGTACTCTCCTCCCTAAACCCATCAATGGGTTGAAACTTTGTCCGTATTGTCGACCATCTACTTCATCTTAACTTGGTGATGGTATTATTTCTATTCATCCAGATTATATTTGTTTTGTATCTTGACCACTGTTTACATTACGTGCATTTTGATTGACCATCTGACCGTAAACTTCCCGTTTTGATTAATTATCCATGATTCGTCAACGCACTCCATGCTTGGGAATTCCTTAATGTGCTTATGTCATCATTATGCATGCATGTTTCCTTCCACTAGTGATGATTGCATTTTCTACCCACGCTTCCATCATGCGTTCTTACTTAACCGAGATCTTCATCCTCTTTTTTTCTATTGTGTTCTTGCGCTCTGTGTATTCCTTGTTATACTATTGCGCATTTGACTTTTGTCAACCGCCATGGAAGCTCTTTCCAATATTACCACTTTCTGTGCCGGTTTATCTCCCGACCTGAGTAATTTCTTGCATACCCGTGGGTTATTGGTGTTTGCCGAGTTGCCTTGGCATTCGGTCGACTGTCATCCCTACTTCGCCCAAGTCATTGCCGCCATTCCCAATACCCCTCAAACGGAGACCTACTGGTCGATTACCTGCCTAAATCCACGCATCGTTGTTACTCTGAAAACTATGGTTTAAGGATTCCGTCTACCTCAAGATGGAAGTGTGGATGTCCCCCTGCTTCCTATGGCGATGATGAAGCAGTTATGTCCTCGCCAGTCTTCTAACAAGTTTGCTATCCTCTACCGACCCGAATCGGAATGCTCTGCACTTCAATTTTTGCTCGCTGCTCCCAACCTACAAAAATGCACATATGGGATATCTCGACCATTTTATTCCATGATTGATGCTCCTACCCGAGAATCAGTTAACTGGGCATTATTCTTCTTCCGGTGAATCCACCGTGCGTGTCAGGCGATCTCACGACACATAGCCAAAGCTGATATTCCTCGGACCCGTCTTCCTCATCTTCTCTCCTTTCTCCTTCGTATTGTTCAACCTGTTTAGCCTCCTTCGATGAACACCCTCCTCTTCTGCAAAGAATCAGAGCAAGTCATGGGTGTTGATGACGATAATGAAGATCTTCTACAATTCTTTCGGAAGAAACGTAGGAAAATCAGTCCCTCACACAGTTGCGCATAAGTCTGTTCTGCTACAACACTTCTATAGGACATAGCCTCATCTGTGTAGGTCTCTTCCGCCCCACCCTCACCTCAATGTCAAACTGATAAAGATACTCTCATGGAAGATGTTCAACCCCTTGACACAGTCAATCAGCAATAGCAAGAGACTCCTAATAATGCACCCGATATAGTCGTGGAAACTCTTAACCAAATTGAGCAAATGTAGAATGAAGAGTCTCTTGTTCATCCAGATGCTCAACCAGATATGGTCGTCTCCACTACGTCTCCTTCCTCACTGAAAGCTACGACTCAAGGTAGTGAGACCGTACATATAGTAACACCTCCCCCTTCCCCATCTAGGTGCCCTTACCTCCTCGCCCTCCCCCCACACCTAATCATTCGGTGGCCGTCTCCCATTCTCAACCTATTCCCTCTTCTCCCGATTACTCCCCACCTTCCTCTTCAGCCACAATCTCTATCAACCCCTCTCGACCCGTTTCAACCTTTATAGTACCCGATTCATTTGCCTAGTTAGCCCAAATTGGTGATTTTCTCCTCCACCTATCTAAGCAAGTCCCTAATGAGCTTCATGATGCTCATCAATCTATCCATACCGAATACCAAGCAAAGGTAGACTTGTTGGAAGCCGATATCTCACCACTACAGGAAGAAATTTTGGCAATCAAGGCAGATGCAAATCTATTATAGGAACACGTTATAGTATTATAGGGACAGGTAGCCAAGAAAGATGATATTTGTTGATATATTTAGGTAGTGATGTGTGTGAACACTCTAGGACCACCGGGGCACTTTTTTCCCTCTCTAGGAGGTTTCCCCCCCCCTCCCCTTGTATATACGCCTATTGCCCTAATGGGCTACTTATCTTCGTACATTCTCTAGTAATACATTCAGTATTGTGTGTTGTGCTCCAAGCTTCTTCTTCTTCCTTGTGCTGTTTATGTGTTTCCGCAGACGTCTAACTCCAACAATTGGTATCAGAGCAGGTCATCCCTTCATCTAGGGTGCTGTGGACACTCCTCCGTTTGCAGTCTCAAATTCACATGAAATTTGGTGAGCATACTCAAGGTGTTTCAGAGATCAAAACAGCTTCGCTATGTGGTGCCGAAATCGCGAGCTAAGCTCGTTTTAGCCTTCGAATGCACTATCGCAGTGCTTGTGTATGCTATTTTGTCTTTTAGTGCCAAAGGTATATACCAGTTTCTGTTTGCCAATATAAGCGTCTCAAAGTCCGCTACAGGTTTAATAGAATTTATCTCGGCAGTTCTGTTCAACTTTTTGAGATACAGTCAATTTTCTGCATCAAGGTATTTTAGTCACTAGCCATGGCTGAAAGCAGTGATGTATTCCGTTTGTTGGTTGTTGAGGATAAGTTGGATGGTACAAACTACCCGTTATGGGCTTATATGATGCGACATGTGTTGGTTGCAAAAGGACTGTGGAACATTGTGTAAGGTGTCGAAAAACGTCCTATCACACCTGCAACTCTTACAACTGCTGGTACTAAAGCTGATGCAAAAGGTGTCGAAGATGATGGTATTCTGCATATTCCTATTTGTGATGCAGTTTCTGCTGCACCTACTACAGAGCAGATTCATTGGGATGGCATAGATGCCCAAGCACATGCATTGATAGCTTTGTCTGTCAAACGTGCCATTATTCCTCATATTCGCTCTTGCAGAACAACTAAGGATGCTTGGGATACACTTACCACATTGTACCAAGCTAGGAATGAGGCTCGTGTTGCTTACCTCCGGGAGAGTGAGCACAGGAATAAAGGTGATTCTATGGACAGTTTCCTAACAAAGATCAAAGACTTAAAGGAACAATTGATTTCTGCTGATGAGGTTATACCAGATAGCTCACTTGTGTAGACCGTTCTGAATGGTCTTCTTGATTCATATCAGAGTTTTGCTTCTACTCTTCAGTTGATGATGAAAGACAATCCAAATGCCTTGTTATTTGAGGAGTTAGTCTCTGTTCTATTGCACGAAGATCAGTACAGGCAGAACATGTCCATTATGCGTGTTGCAGACCAAGCTTTCCTAGCTAGTCAGAAGGGCAAAGGAAAATGGATCCCTTCTACTTAGTAAGGAGAAATCTGCAAATGCTGCACATTCGAAGAACCAAGACAAAGATGAGAAAAAATAAAAAAAGCAACAATTGTTTTGTAAATACTCTAAAGGGATTGATCATATCATAAAGAACTGTCCAAAATTGGTTGCTAAAGAGGCAAAGAAGAAAGAGGCTGGAATGGTTGTTGTAGAAGCCTCTACACCAAAAACAGAGTCTGTTAATCTTGTGCAGGAAGAAGAATGGGCGTTTACTACTGTTTGCAGTTTTGACCCATCTTCTCATGAGCACTGCATGTCTGCAGTAGATTCAGATGTTTGCGGTACTTTGATAGTGGGGCGACCAAACATATTACCTTGCAGTGCAGTTTCCTCTCTTCACTCGAGCCTGACCTTATAGGGAATTCTGTTACATGCGCCAAAAACTCCTCTTATCCTGTTATGGGAGTTGGTAAGATCATTTTGACTACTGTTGATGGTAGTTCTTTCACTTTCTCAGATGCTTTATTTGTGCCACGGATCAAGAAGAACCTGTTATCATTTTTTGCATTAGCCAAGATTGGCTTGGTTGTGAAATTTGTTGATGATAATTGTACAGTTCATGATCTGTCAAATAGCGATGTGATTATTGCTTCTGGCATTTTATGTCGTGGGCTGTATAAGCTCATAGACTATGAAAGATCTCTAAATGATTTGGCATGTGCAGTAAATGATTCTCAGGCTATGTCAGATGCAAAGCTTTAGCATGCACGCTTTGGTCATTTGAATTTTGCTAGTTTGCTACGCCTCCAGAAATCTAAAATGGTGTCCTCTTTGCCCAAACTTGAGGCACCTAGAAAACATGTTTGTGAAGGTTGTATTTTGGGCAAAATGCAACGTTCGTCCTTTCCAAAAGATGGTTCAATTCGGGCTACTCATAAATTGCAACTTGTACATAGTGATGTATGTGGTCCTATGCAGACACCTTCTTTTGGGAATTATCTTTACTTCGTGACTTTCATCGATGATTTTTCCAGGCATGCATGGGTATATCCATTGAAGGAAAAGTCCGAAGTGTTCATGTGCTTCAAACATTTTTTGGTTTTGGCTGAAAATCTGTCAATATGTAAAATGGGCACCCTCTGTTCAGATCGAGGGGGGAATATATGTCTTCTAATTTTAATGCATTTCTGGCTGAACGTGGGATAAAACACCAATGTACAGTGCCATATAAACTTCAAGAGAATGGAGTTGCTGAACAAAAGAACATGTCACTCATGGAGATGGCGAGGTGTATGGTCAAGACTCAGGCTTTACCACATAGTTTCTAGCTTGAGGCTGTCATGCGTGCAGCATATGTATTGAACAGGTGTCCCACTAAAGCGCTGCAGTCTATCACTCCATATGAGGCTTGGCATGACCGCAAGCCATATTTTGCTCATCTACATGTTTTTGGTTGTTTGGCATATGCATTAGTGCCTGAACAACATCGTAGAAAATTGGATGATAAAGCAGTAAAATGTATTTTTGTTGGGTACAGTTCTGAAAGTAAAGGCTATCGTTTGTATCATCCACAGACTAAATGCATTCTGGTTAGCCATGATGTTGTTTTTGTTGAAGATGCTATTCAGCCATTGCTTTCATGTACTAAGGAGACATCTATTAGCTCCAAAAACATGTATGATACTTTGCTGCCTCTTTTTACAGGTGGATAGTCTAGTGCCGGTCCCAATGAGGCAACTTCTCAGCCTTTGCAGGTTTCATGTGATGATGCAGATAATTCCATTTCTAATGTAGATGTACATGATGCAATTATTGATGAGAGAGCTGATATTGAGCAGGCAAGAACTATGCCAAAATGGCTAGTGCAGAACTTACGTGACAGTAAATTAGATGCACCTCTATCATATCATACTCAATTAGGCTCTCATAGTGCCTCTTTTGCATCAGATTGTTATGCATCTAGTCTCTATGATGAGAATGAGCATGTTTCGTTTGATGAAGCACAAAATTAAGAAAATTGGATGGCTTCTATGCAATCTGAATATGATGCAGTAATGAAGAATGGTACTTGTTCTTTATGTGACTTGCCTCCTGGCAATAAGGCCATTGGCACTAAGTGGGTATACAAGCTGAAGCGTAAACCTGATGGTACAGTTGACAGGTATAAGGCTAGGCCTGTTGCAAAGGGTTATGTGTAGAAAAGAGGCATTGATTTTGATGAGACCTTTGCACCTACATGCCGTATGACTACAGTTCGGAGAATTTGTGCACTTAGAGCCCATCATGGTTGGAATGTGCATCAATTGGACATTAAAACAACATTTCTAAATGGTGACTTGCATGAAGAAGTGTATCTTTTTCACCCCTGTGGCTTTGTGTAGAAAGGTCATGAAAAGTAGGTGTGTAGGTTAAAGAAGGCATTATATGGTTTAAAGCAAGCACCACGTGCTTGGTATGAGAAGATACATGCCTATCTGATTGCACATGGTTTTGAGAACAGTCCAACTCAAAGCAACTTATAGGTTAAGCGTGCTAATGATGTGCTTCTGATCATTGTTGTCTATGTTGATGACATGCTACTCACTGGTCCTATTGAGAAGCATATTGCTAATTTTAAGGCTGATTTGCATGCCTCATTTGAGATGTCTGATTTGGGGCATTTGCATCACTATTTGGGCATTCGATTTATGCAAGTTGATGGTGGAATGGCTTTGTGTAAAACAAAATATATTGACACATTATTGCAGTGTTTTGGCCTTGAAGGTTGTAAGACTATTTTCACTCCTATGGAGACAGGTTTATGATTGAGTCTTCATGATGTTGGAGATGCATTTGATGTTGTTCTCTATCAGCAGGCTATTTGGATGCTTGATTTACTTATGCATTACTTGGCTAGATATTCAGTTTGCTGTCTCACAGATGAGCAGGTTTATGCATTGCCCACGAGTCAAGCATTGGCAAGTAGTTAAGTGCATCTTTCGCTACTTGTGTGGTACTCGGTTACTTGGGTTGTTTTATCCCAAGGGTGGATCACTACCACCAGATTTGCATGCTTTTTCTCAATCTGATTGGGCTCGTTGCTATGACACTCGTGTGTCCACTAGTGGCTTTTGCTTCGTGCTTGGTAGCTCATGTATATCTTGGTTGAGCAAGAAGCAGCCTACTATGGCCACTTCCAGTTGTGAGGCTGAGTATAGGGTAGCTTTCACAGCTACTGTTGAGTGTGTGTGGCTGAGACGCCTTATGGTTGATTTGGGTGTTGGTCAGTCTTCTGTCACCACCATCTTCACTGATAGTCAGAGCGCATTGGCACTTGCGAGGAACCCTGTGTTCCATGCTCACACTAAGCACATTGAGGTGCATTATCATTATGTCAGGGAGAGGTTCTCTGCTGGGGAGATCAGCTTGGCATATGTGCCCTTGCAGGAGAACATTGCAGACCTTTTCACGAAGGCTCTGCCTAGGAGAAGTTTGAAGCTTTTTGCAAAGCTTTGGGCTTACTCCCTTTTGTGGAGTGATTTCCACATAGCTTGGCACTTCCTTATACATGAGTTCTAGCTACAAGTTCACCGCATGAGTCCTAGGGGGGATTTGTTGATATATTTAGGTAGTGATGTGTGTGAACACTCTAGGACCGTCGGGGCACTTTTTTCCCTCTTTAGGAGGTTTTCTTCCCTCGGCTTGTATATACGCCTATTGCCTAATGGGCTACTTATCTTTGTACATTCTCTAATAATACATCAATATTGTATGTTGTGCTCCAAGCTTCTTCTTCTTCCTTGTGTTGTTTGCGTGCTTCCGTAGACATCTAACTACAACAATATTGCGGCTAGAGAAGCAGAGATTCAGCTCAAATAGGCAGTGACGGATAAGGAGGATGCCATGAAAGCTTTAGGTTATGCATTAGATACAACTTGCACCAGATTCATCATTGTAGAACGGGCTTATCAGGTGCTGACTGACAGAGCATTACAAGCAAGAATAGAACTAAAGAAGGTTACCAAGGAGTTATTTCATAAAGACCACGTTTTGGATGAAGAAATTGGAAAACCCGTAAAGTTAAAGAAGGAAATTGAAGCTATACAAAAAGAACACGAGGATTTTTTCAGGACTGCAATTTCAACAGCAAGAGTTGGAACGCAGGGAGAAGCAACTTGACATCCAGGAGGATAGGTTTTCTCTAATTGATGAAGAAATAGCTGAAGCTAAGTAACGTAGAGATTCAACTCTGGCAAATGATTTTTATTTGCAAGAAGCATTTTTGCAGAATCAGAGAGAAGTTTTGTTGTCGCAAGTTATTGCTTCTAACTCTATGCAGATTGATGCTCATTTAGTAGAACCCCATATCCTACAAGAAATGCTAGAATCATTGAAGCAAAAAATCTCCCGTACATTTAAACTAGCTCGCACCATGTATATTCAGGGGATCATTGACGATTCTTAGTTTTTTTTTGTGTAATACAAACTTCTGGGTTCGAGTCCACTGTGCGTGCCAGTGTTAGGCCACCGAAAAGGAATGTAATTATATTTAGTGGAAAAATGTAATGGGGAAAAGACACACATCAAAAGAATGTAGCACAATCATTGTAACCTTTTCATAATGAAAAAGATCAGGGAAGAGAGAGGCAGTGGCGTCGTCGGATTGTGTGTCTGGGTGATGTGTGTGTGGACCGATTCTAGCATAGTTCATCTATATTGTTGTATTATTCTTTCCATGTCTGGTATTGAGTAATTGTGGTGATTTCATTGATATTCTATGATTCATTGGTGAATTATAAGGTTAATGGTGATAGCGTGTTAATTGTCATTAAGAACTTGCATATTTTGGTTGCATTGAATATTGTGTTTCTGTTGCGTACCTGCTGAGGAGACTAGGAGTTAAGTCTCTCAGAATTGTCAGATTAAGTTAATAAAGAATTCACTACAGTAACGAATTGAACGGGGAAATTACATATAGGGCCTCTGTATTACAAACCCTTGACCATCCCAAGAACCCATTGGTAGTTTTGTTCCAGTGATAATTAATTCAACGGTTAACACTTTTACATAGGAATACTTCATAAAGTTTGTCAAATAACAAAAACTAAAATTTGGAATGATATTACTTCTCTTCAATGAGTAAGTTTGAATAACACTAATTGAAAATTCAGCTTGCCCAATACAAATTTAGAGCCTCTCCTCTTCTTCTTATCATACCAAAAGTTCTTCTACTTCAGACAAACACTTCCTCTTTTTTCGAATAACATACTCACACGAACCAAATACAACTACCATAATCATGCAGCATCAGAGCATACCCAAATTGTAACTGCCTGATAAAACTCTGAGTCACCAAAATTTTGATACAACAAAATTCCAACTGACTAACATCCAATTCAGCAAATACCTAAGAATCAGACTAACTTTTTATCTTCAGAATTCTCTCCCCTCAGTAGCTTCTATTTGATTATCCTCCTTGGACATATAGTTTCTAAGTTTACTGACATGAAACACTAGATGGAATCTGCAATCTGGAGGAAGCTCTAATCGGTATGCAACATCACTTAACTTTTTAACTATCTTTCAAGGTCCACAAAACCTTGGTGAAAGCTTACTACACTTCCCTGTGGATAGTGAAGTAGATCTAGCTAGTACCTGAAGAAAGACTTCGTCTCCTTCCTCAAAGGACCTAGGAGATCTCTTCCTATTAGCATACTCTTTTGCCCTATCAGATGCCTGCTACATCTTGGATTTAGCTATTTCTAAACTTGCTTGGAGGTTTGCTAAGAACTCCAAAGCACTAGGACATTTCTTTGGCATTCGTATTGTTGGTGCATTTTACCCAAGCCTACATGCTTGATATATTTGATATCATCCTCATTTGTAAGTCACATGAGTAGTCATGTGAACACCTCTTGTAAAAGAGTTCATTTTTATCTCTTGTACTTGAAAAAAGAAAAAGGAAAAGGATGGCTTACCTCATGCATGATGTAAAAGCAATTTCGTGGCTCTAACTACCAAAACCCACGACTTTTTGAGCTGAGGGAATATCTCCTAACTTTGGGGATCACTTTTAGGTGGAGCCATTCGAATTCGAATTCAAAACTCCCTCCAAGAATAGCTATAAAAGGAGCAAGAAGGAAGAGGCGATTAGCAAGCCTTGTAGGTGACCAGTTCATGTCATTTTGTAGAGATTGAAGAGCTTACTCCATAGCTCTATCATTCTACTCCCATTGTGCAAAGATTCATTGCCAATATGGTTGTAATCATATGTGAATCTATACATTTATTATCATCTACTCCTCTGTTTTGTTCTCTGCTATACTCACTTAGAGCAGTACCTTCAGAAGGTCATATCTCGAGTTATACTGATTCTTTTTCAGTGATTTAACGTGCGTTGGATAGCTCGTACTGTCTAGTTTTTTATATCAATTTTCAAGGTCATTGGATTAATAGTTTTGAAGATATCTGCAATTTACTGCTCACTGGTCTATCTCTGCAGAGCCCCGAGAATGGTGGGCATGTTCTAGAAATTGATGAAACTTGTTCTCAGTGCTCAGTCCATCATTTGAAGTGTTTTAACTTGGATTGGGAAGCTTGATAAGTCTATTTGCTATGCCCAAAAGGAATGTTTCTAATTCCTTTCAGGTTGAGAACATTGTTCATTTTTTCCAGCAGGTGTATGTCCAAAAATAGCAAGTTTTGGGAGGTAGTCATTTTCCAACTAGTCTGTCTTGACTTAAACTTTTGGGATACATGTTCCAAAGTACTGGGCTGATATTTTGGTGGATTTAGGAAGCTTTAAGGGTCTACTAATCAACTCTAAAGTCTCAGTTGGATGGTGTGAAGCTGGTTGTAGCAGCACCTACTCATCTTTGGATTGCATCCACCATCTCTCTTCACAATGGTATCAGAGCATAGTCAAGCAACATGGGAGATGGATTTCCATCAACAATTGACAAATTGGATCGAAACAACTATCCGGCATGGTCTCTAAGGATGGAGGTTTACCTTCAAGGGAGGAATCTATATGGATTCATATCCGGAGATGAAGCAATGCCAACCATGAGGAACAAAGGGCAACCATCACATGAAGAAGTGGAAGGACTTTAGAATTGGTGTTCAAAGGATGCACTCACAAGGTCCTATATTCTAAACTCAATCTCTGATTTTCTTTTACCTCATGTCAAGGGATACAAGACATCAAGAGAAACCTGGAATGCACTTGCTTCGTTCTTCTCTTCCAACACTCGAGCAAGGAAGAACCAATTGTGGATGGAGTTCACAACAATGAAGAAAAGCCCGAAGCAAAATGTGGCTGATTATGTCACAAAGATGAAGGAGATTTCCGACCAACTTGGAAGCATTGGAGAGGTAATTGAAGATGAGAAAATCATAAGACAAATCATGAATGGAATCAAAGCAGACGACAAGTGGGAGTCATTCACAACAGCCATGGATTTATACATGGATATGCATGTACCCGACCTCAACACACTCATGGGCCAACTCTTCACTCATGAAGCAAAGATTAGCAAAGGTGGTGAGTCCTCAAGAGGTAATCAAAATTCTGCCTTATATTCTGATAAAGCTAAGGTCAAGGACAAGTCAAAGAATAGGAAGAATGAAGATGAAGGAAGCTCTTTCCAAGCAAACTTTGTAGGTAGAGGAAGAGCTAGAGGAAGAGGCAGAGGTGGAAAGCAAGGCAGGGGGAGATTCCAATCATCTCAACCTTGCAACATATGTGGCTTATCTAACCATACTACTGAAGAATGTTTCAGGAACCCGAGGAACTCAAGAGGAAGAGGATTCAATAGAGGTGGCTATGGATCAAATAGAGGTAAATACAATGGAGGCTACAACAACAACAACTACTACAACAACAATTACAACAACAACAACTATCAAAGTGGCCATAGAGGAAGAAGAGATTACAATAACTATGCAAAGGACCAAAGTCAAGAAGATTCATTATTGATTATGAATCTATCAGCGAAGAAGGGTAAGGATGATGATCACATATTTTACATTCGGGATGCTCGAACCATGTAGCAGGAAATGTGGCTTTACTTTCTGATTTGGAAGATCCTCATAACAAGCATGAAGTGCAGACAGGAGATGACACAAAGCACTCAGTGGAGAAGATAGGTAATGTGAAGACATCAGATGAGAATATGAACCTCTTAAGCAAAGTCTTGTATGTCCCTACAATTACCAGAAATTTAATAAGTGCTGGACAGATTGTTGAAAAAGGATTGCAGGTTAGATTCAACCGATTTGGAGCATATGTTGAAGACCCAAGGCAAGGCTTTCGAAGGATTGCCAAAGGAGAAAAGACAGGAAGGCTTTTCACTTTCGAAGTGGAAGATAAAAAGAACATAGCTTTGTTTAGCTATGGATCTCAAACTCTAACAGAGTTGGAGATATGGCACAAAAGGCTTGCTCACATTGGTGAGAGGACACTCAAACAGATTTGCAGGGACCAAAGTGTACTTGGTTTGCCTAATATCACAAGGCAACACATGATTTATAAGTGTGAAGCTTGTCAACTCGGCAAGGCTCATAGACAACCTTTCAATAAGAAAGGAGATATGCATCAAAATCCTTTGGATCTAGTGCACATGGATGTGTGGGGTCCAAGTAAGGAGCCATCTATATCAGGCTCAAGATATTATGTGTCTTTCATAGATGATTGTAGCAGGTGGACCATTCTGTTTTTCATGAAGCACAAGGATGAAGTGTTTAATTGCTTTAAGAAGTATATTGCTCTTGTTGAAAATCAAATAGGTAGGACTTTGAAAAGCCTCAGATCAGATGGTGGAGGAGAATACTTCTCTTCTGAATTTGATGCCTTCTTGCATGAAAGAGGCATTAAAAGGGAAGTCACTACAAGGTATACACCCGAACTCAATGGTGTGGCAGAGAGGAGGAACAGAGCTATTATCAAAGCTGCAAGGTCCATGCTCAACGAAAAGGGATTGCCGAACTACCTATGGGCAGAGGCTGTGTCTACAGCCACATATCTCATAAATAGACTTCCATCTAAGTCACTAGATGGAACCACTCCATATGAAGTGTGGAATGGAAGAAGACCTAGTCTAGAGCATTGCAAAATCTTTGGATGCTTAGCCTATGCTCACATTCCTTCTCAAGTAAGAGGGAAATTGGATCCCAAGGCAGAGAAGTGCGTATTTATTGGTTATGACCAAAACCAAAAAGGATATAGATTGTACAATCCAACCAATAAAGGATTCTCTGTGAGTAGAGATGTAATTTTTGATGAAAACAAATCATGGTTTGATGATGACAGGAAAGTGAAGCTGCCATATGACTTGGATGAAGATTTTCCATCACTTCAACCAAAGGAGCCAAAGCAGATTGAAGAAAGTGATTCGGAGATTGACCTAGAAGACTTGGAAAGAATAAAGCTATGTAAGAACAAAGGAAAAGCAAAGATGCAAGATGCTACATATGGACCCGAGAGCTCACATCAACCACTTAGAAGGTCTTCAAGGGAGAAGAAGAAACCAGAGAGGTTTGGTTATGATACTTCTTTGGTCACGAAGCACTCAATCTACATTGCAAAGGATTCAACCAATGAAGAACCTACCACATTCGAAGAAGCACAAAGCAAGAAAGCTTGGAGAGATGCAATGGATGAAGAAATGGAAGCCTTGAAGGAGAATGACACTTGGGAGCTTGTACCTAACAAGCCATCTATGAAGATAATCGGATCTCGATGGATATACAAAATCAAGAGGAATCCAGATGGAAGTATAAATAGACACAACGCAAGGTTAGTTGCTAAAGGGTTTGCTCAAACCCATGGTACTGATTATGAGGAGACTTTCTCTCCTGTTGCAAAAATGCCTACAATTAGGGTTCTCATTAGTCTTGCTGCATCTAGAAATTGGAATCTTTATCAACTTGATGTAAAGAATGCTTTCTTGAATGCATGGATTTCTGTGGAAGTGTATATGGCACAACCTCCTGGATATGAGGATGCACATCATCCTAACTATGTATGCAAACTAAAGAAAGTTTTGTATGGATTGAAGCAAGCTCCAAGAGCTTGCAATTTCAGATTGGTGACTTATTTGCAGGACCAAAGATTCAAAGCTAGCAAGGCGGATACCTCTTTGTTCATAAAGAGGAATGGATCTAAAGTGATCTATTTATGTGTGTATGTTGATGATATTATTATCACAGGCAATGATCTTGAAGGAATCAAACAGGTAAAGAGTCAAATAAAAGAGGAGTTCAAAATAAGTGACCTCGGACCACTCACTTATTTTCTTGGATTGGAGTTGATCTACACAGATTCAAGTATATACATCACACAAAGGAAGTATGTCCATGACATGCTCGTCAAGTTCAAGATGGAAAATACCAAGTGTGCAGGTACACCTATGGAGCAAAAGCATAAGCTTAGTGCTTATGCTTGGTTGGAAGTTTGAACTATGCAACACTCACAAGGGTGGATATATGCTATAGTATTAGCATATTGAGTCAGTTTATGCATAAGCCGAGAAGACCACATATGGAAGCGGCCAAGCGAGTCCTCAAGTACCTAAAGGGGACCATGAATGAAGGTTTGTTCTATTCATATACTTTAGATATTGAGCTAAAGGTCTACTGAGATGCAGATTGGGACGGATCTAAAGATGATAGAAGAAGCACATCAGGGTATATATCATTTGCAGGTTCAAAAATCATTTCTTGTTCATCGAAGAAGCAACCAACCGTGGCATTATCTTCTACTGAAGCAGAATATAGAGGTTTGGCTAATGCAACTCAAGAAATCATGTGGTTAAAGTCTTTGTACACAGATCTTGGACTTCATTCTTCAACACCTCATATTTTTGGTGACAACACAAGATCACTACATCTAGCAGCTAATCCGGTATACCATGCTAGAACCAAGCATATTGAAGTCCACTACCATTATGTAAGGGAGAAGCTATTGAGCAAGGATATTCAACTATCCTATGTCTCTACAGATATGCAATGTGCAGACATGTTGACGAAATCTCTTGATGGTACGAAGTTAAGTAGATTCAAGTTGATGATTGGCTTGCAGGAAATCAAGGACAATTGAAGACTTATTTGAAGGCCAAGCATGTTAGGCTTGAGGGGGAGCTGTTGGTGCATTTTACCCAAGCCTACATGCTTGATATATTTGATATCATCCTCATTTGTAAGTCACATGAGTAGTCATGTGAACACCTCTTGTAAAAGAGTTCATTTTTATCTCTTGTAATTGAAAAAAGAAAAAGGAAAAGGATGGCTTACCTCATGCATGATGTAAAAGAAATTTCGTGGCTCTAACTACCAAAACCCACGACTTTTTGAGCTGAGGGAATATCTCCTAACTTTGGGGATCACTTTTAGGTGGAGCCATTCGAATTCGAATTCAAAACTCCCTCCAAGAATAGCTATAAAAGGAGCAAGAAGGAAGAGGTGATTAGCAAGCCTTGTACGTGACCAGTTCATGTCATTTTGTAGAGATTGAAGAGCTTACTCCATAGCTCTATCATTCTACTCCCATTGTGCAAAGATTCATTGCCAATGTGGTTGTAATCATATGTGAATCTATACATTTATTATCATCTACTCCTCTGTTTTGTTCTCTGCTATACTCACTCAGAGCAGTACCTTCATAAGGTCATATCTCAAGTTATACTGATCCTTTTTCAGTGAGTTAACGTGCGTTGGATAGCTCGTACTGTCTAGTTTTTTATATCAATTTTCAAGGTCATTGGATTAATAGTTTTGAAGATGTCTGCAATTTACTGCTCATTGGTCTATCTCTGCAGAGCCCCGAGAATGGTGGGCATGTTCCAGAAATTGATGAAACTTTTTCTCAGTGCTGAGTCCATCATTTGAAGTGTTTTAACTTGGATTGGGAAGCTTGCTAAGTCTATTTGCTATGCCCAAAAGGAATGTTTCTAATTCCTTTCAGATTGAGAGCACTGTTCATTTTTTCCAGCAGGTGTATGTCCAAAAATAGCAAGTTTTGGGAGCTAGTCATTTCGCAACTAGTCTGTCTTGACTTAAACTTTTGGGATACATGTTCCAAAGTACTTGGCTGATATTTTGGTGGATTTAGGAAGCTTAGAGGGTCTACTAATCAACTCTAAAGTCTCTGTTGGCTGGTGTGAAGCTGGTTGTAGCAGCACCTACTCATCTTTGGATTGCATCCACCATCTCTCTTCACACGTATGGTATTGGGAGCATTGGGATTCATGCCATAGTTCATCTTGAAAGGAGGCATTCCTTTCAGCTTGTGATGCCTATTGTTATAAGCAAAATCTACTAAAGGTAGGTAACTATCCCAATCTGTTTGACTCTCAGACACATATGCTCTCAACATGTCTTCTAGAATCTGGATGACCCGCTTGGTCCAACCATCAGTATGTGGATGATCACCACTACTCATTTTCAATGACACTTTCAGTGGAGAGAGATGAGAGAGAGGTTATAGAGAGAGTAGAGAGAGATTAGAGAGAGGGTTAGAGGGAGGTATAGAGAGGTAGAGAGAGGGTAGAGGGAGGTAGAGAGAGATGGAGAGAGGTAGAGAGAGAATATAGAGGGAGATAGAGAGAGAGGTAGAATATAGAGGGAGGTAGAGAGAGATATTTTTTTGGAAATAAAAAAATTTAAAGTCGGGGGGCCACTTTTTTTTTGAAATATGTAAAAAGTAGCAAACAATCCCAATAAAATCCGAAAATATAAAAAATTCCAAAAAACTTAAAAAAATCTCAAAAATTCCCTAAATATCTAGACCACTTTTCCCACTCAAATTGAGAGAGATTTTCCTTTTTCTCTTCTATTTTATCAAGAAAAACATTGAAAAAATATAATAAAAAATCAAAAAAAAATTCTTAAAAAATTCCAAAAACTTTCCAAACAAAGTTTTCATGGAAAGGGATATGAAATGACTTGTAAATTACATAAAAACTCAAAGAACAAGCATGAAATTTGATAAAAATTAAGAAAGATTAAGCAAAAAAAATGATATGAGGAGGCTGTGTACAACTTGGATAGATTTTGCAAGTTCCAGGTGATAAGCCTAGATATGATGAGAAATGAAAGCTCTTTGCCCTCCATAATCTCTAACTTTACCACACTTCATTTGAATTGTCTTCTTTTTGGGCACACTGACCATCTAATAGGGACACCCTGAATTCTTCATTGGAATAATATCTCTAGCATACTCCATCTTTTGTATATCTTTTCTAGCTATTGTATGATTTAATTTGCAAATTTTCATTTTTACTGTTCTAGCTCCTTCAGCCAATGGAATCTTGTGTTTCCAAAGACATCCAAGTACTCCTTCCTCATCCTTGCAAAGCTTTGTAGTTATTGCCATAAAAATTATCATAACAGATGATATCCATACCAGCATCCATAACAAAGTGGCCACTTATGTAGGGTTTGAGGCAACTTCATCAATGTTGCACTTAAGGGTATGTCTTGTCTTCTCTCTTTTCTAGCATGTGACATAAACTTCCTCTCTACTTGAGTTGTTTGGAAAAATTCCATACCAAGAAGATGAGTTCTCCAAGTAGCCAAGGCAACATGTTTTTTTCTTCATATAATGCTGCCTCTAGGTTGTCCAACAACTCTTTTTCCATACAAATGCCAGTTGTCTACATGGTGCTGGTATGTCTTTGGTTGTCTGGTCTTTCTTTTAAAAATATCTGCAATGGCTCCTTTCCTTCTTGCTTTACCCACATAGTGCCCTTGCCGCAATCATGCAACACATTGGCATGCTTTAACCAAGGTCTCCCAATCAACGTTGGGAAACTTCCATTTACCTATGGCAGCCTTAAGACAACAAAATCCAAGTTAAAGATGTTACCTTGTATCTCAACTCGGACTCCAAGGACCACTCCCATGGGTCTCACTATGCTTTGATCTGACAATGTCATTGTGAAGTTGGTAGGTCTTGAAGATTGTCATCCAAGCATTTTCATTGTATGTTCATGCATCAAGTTAATGCCACAACCTTTATCTACAATAACTCCTTGTAACTCATGCCCTCTGATAGTGACTGTTAGATGGGCTCTTATAATCTATCAAGGGAGCCTCCCCTACATTTTTATCCTTACTCAAAATGGTAATCTTTGCCACTAATGTTGTTGTGGAGGCCTCATCAATGATCTACAAGACCTCAAACCAAAATTTTGCATCCACATTTATTAAATCAATAATATTCACATCCTTTTGAACTGATTTGATTAGTCTTGCAGCTTCAGATTCCTTAAGAGCATGGACTCTTTTTTATTGGTCAAACTTCTCATGATCCTTGTTGAATGCATGCCCAATGGCATCACTAGTACCTATGAGATCTTCTTCTTGCCTTGTATATTCACTTGTATTGGCCATGCATTGAGATGTCCCTTTGTCCTTGTTTAGTCCACTAGTACTTGAGTCTTGGCTTATATCTACTTGAGCCTTCCCCTTGCTTCTTTTCTGCATTACAAAAGAGTCAATTTCTTCTAACTCCACTACTCTAGTAGATGGTGATGGCACATTGACTTGTTTTGCAACTTCTTCTTTGCTCACAAAGATCTTTTGAATGTGTGGCCTAGACGTAGATGCCTGGTTCTTAGGACAACAGTTGGTATAATGGTCTGTGGCCTTTGGGCAATTCTTGCAAGGAGGGGCATTTTTTGGTAGAGTCCACCTGCTTTGGTAATGCCCCTATTCTCCACATCTAAAACAAATAATTGGCCTCCTTGACCCATTTCCAAATTTATCCCTATGTAGAGGGTTATAAGAGTTACCTTGACTAGGTGCAACTGCCATCACATTAGTTGGTGGTTGGGCTCCTCCTTGTGCCCGATATGTTTGTGTAGGCATCCATCTTGACTAACATTTCTCGGCCTCATGACCAACTTTCCTGCATAGTTGGCAAGTCACACTTAAAAGAGGGCACTCACTTATTGCATGACCCTGTTTACTGCACATGGTGCACCACAATCCATTTTTGATGCCACCTCCCAGAGTTCTTGTAAATCCTATCAAAGTTATGCCAACTCTTCTACTTGGGCTCAACAACTTTTCTTCTCAAATCCTGAGAATCTTGTACGCAAACCTTTCCTTTTTGTTTGACTATTCCAATTTCCTTTGAGAAATCGAAATATGGACTAGACTAGTTTGCTCTGCAAGGTGAAGAAACAACTAGAACTATCTCGTCTCCTATAATAGAGTCATCACTAATGGCTCTAATAATCTGTAACAAGAGTGGATCTTCCACCTATGCTTCTTGGATCTCTTGAGGCAATGAGCTTTCTAGAACTATAAAGCTCATTCGATACATTATCTGTGATAATGCATCAGCTACTATATTCTCTTTGCCTCTTCTATACATGATTTCCATGTGAAACTCTTGCATGAGCTCAGCCCAACAAGCCTCTTTGCCTCGAAGACCTGGCTAACTACAAAAGTACTTGAGTGTATGGTGATCTATGTATACCTTAAAGTCTCCACCATAAAGATAGTGTCTCCATACTTTAAGTGCATGCACCACTGCATACACTCCTCTTCATGCACTACCCAATTGCGCTATGCACTACTCAATTTCTTGCTTTCAAAAGCTATTGGCCTACCATCTTGTCTCAAAACTGCCCCTATAGCTATGCCACTAGCATTTGTCTCTAACTCAAAGGGTTTCTATGGATTTAACACTTTGAGTATAGGATCCTATGAAATAGCTTATTTTAGAGTATTAAAACTCTCTTGCTACTCTTGGTTCCATGCAAATGGAACTTTGGCTTGAAGCAAGTTCGTCATAGGTGTTGCTATCAATGAATAAGAAGAGATGAACTTTTGATAGAAATCAAAAAGTCCTAAAAACGACAATAACTGCCCCTCTTCCCGAGCAATAGGCCACACTAAAATAAGTGAGACCTTCGTGGGATCCATCTGAACCCCATCGGCTGAGACCACATGCCCTAAATACTCTATCCTTAGAAGAAACAAGTAAGTCTTCTTCAGATTTACATTCAACCGGTTCTCTTTTAATAGATTCAACACTAATCTTAGATGATTCTCATGCTCATGCACAATCCTACTATACACTAACAAATCATCAACAAAATCAGCAACACACTTTCCAATGAATGTTCATAAAATATCGTTCATTAATATCATGAATGTACCCGGTGCATTAGTCAAACCAAATGGCATAACTAAATACTCATAATGCCCAAAACAGGTCTTGAAAGCTATCTTATGTACATCATGATCTCTTACCCTAATCTGATGGTAGCCACCTTTTAAATCTATTTTACTAAATACAACAACTCTACCTAGAGCATCTAAAAGATCATCTATCCTAGGCATGGGATATCTGTGTCTGATAGTAATCTTATTGAGTGCTCGGTAGTCGATGCACATCCTATAAGATCCATCTTTCTTCTTCACAAGAAGAAATGGTGCTATAAAGGGCAAATAGCCAGGTCTAATCAGCCTTTTTTGTAGGTACTCATCAATGAACTTGTGGACTTCATTCTTCTATTGGAAACTCATTCAAAATCATGGCTGAGCAATCGGACTCACTCCTAGTACTGATTCGATTCTATGCTCTATGTTCCTGCAAGGAGGCAAACTTGAAGATAATTCTTTCAAGAATAACTCTTGGAATTCTGCTCTCACTTTTGTTGAAAGTGTTGCAACATTCCAACTAGAGTTTTCATAACTGCATGAATCCATCATAATTCAAGATGAATACACAAAATAAAGATAATAAGTATACTTAAAATAAATCTTGAGCAACTTGGTAGCATTTAACAATCGCATCTCTTAGATATTTGGCTCTCCACAGATCACTAGGTGCCTACCCTCATGCTGAAACTGATACACATTTGAAGCAAAGTCAATGACTAGTCTCTTCCTTGCATGCCACTTCTTATTAAGGACTACATCGAAACATGTTAGTATCACTATCTCAACTATATAGTCTCTAGATGTAACATCTTGACTAGTAGGGAAGTAATCACATTTTGTTTCAACCTAGTGTCAAAGAGTACCTTGACATGCTGTCTTGCCACGACTCCTCTCGTGACAACGAGTTTTGTGTCGAGAAATTGATATCCTTGTGCCACGAGTGAAAGCAAAACATTTGGCATAGTAGGGACCTTCTTCATGACTATCATGGCCACTATGGGAGAAGATATCGGGGATGGAGAATCCCCAAAGTCCTCATCTCCATCACTCCATGCGTGAGTGGGATTAATAAGTATGGTGGCTGTTATCTTCTTTTTCTTAGGACAATCCTTGAATAGGTGCTACCCTAGACATCCATAGCATAACCCCTCTTTCATTGATTTCTCTTTCTGTTGAGGGGTAAGAATAGACTTATTATAAGCCCTATTAGCCAGAGCAGACACTTTTGTTTTACCTTCTGCAACTCTGTTGATCATATGCACCTGCTTAGCCTCTCTAGAATGCTGCACACTCATCGAGCCAGGAGTAGATGTGTGGAAGGGTTGGATTACCTTAAGCCATGAGGACCTTCGACCTTGCAAACTTGTGCCCCTATGGCCATCCTCATAGACTAAAGCCATCTCCATGGTCTATGCCAAGGACTGGCATCTCTCCTTCCTCACCAATGGTCTAATAGTTTCTCTAAGTTCCAAGATGGATTCATGGACCTAGAGAAACTCAGGGATAGTATCAGATACTTTAAGAAGCACCTTTTTGTACTTATCCGATTACTCTTGAACTATTTGATTCTTCTCATTGATAAAGAACCATGTGTCTACTACTCTAGACCTCTCATCAGGTGGTATGAAATTGTTATAGAATAAGACCTTGAACTGATTCCAAGTTGTGGGGTCTCTCTTATCTTGTTCTATTTTGTGCCACCACCTATGGGAGACGTCCATAAGGGTATACATGGTCTGCTAAATTTTGTGCCTATTGTCCATGATATGACACAAACGGAAGCACTATTCCCACTTGTTGAGCCACTACTCAATAGCATTAGCAATCCTAACACTAATCGAGCCATGGTATCTAGGTGGCTTAAGATCCTTAAGCTACCATTTGGCCTCTCTGACTAAAATGCTATCTCTAGGGACTTCTGTGTTGGAGTTAGACGTCTGCGGAAGCATGCCAACAAGGAAGAAGAAGAAGCTTGGAGCAAAACACACAATACTGAGTGTATTACTAGAGAATGTACAAAGATAAGTATCCCATTAGGGCAATAGGCGTATATACAAGTCGAGGGAAAAAAACCTCCTAAACAGGGAAAAAAGTGCCCCGATGGTCCTAGTGTGTTCACACACATCACTACCTAAATATATCAACAACTCCCCCTTGGGAGTGATGCTGTGAACAAGGAGCTGGCACTCATGTATAAGGAAGTGCCAAGCTATGTGCAAATCACTCCACAAAAGGAAGTAAGCCCAAAGCTTTGCGGAAAGCTTCAAACTTCTCCCTAGGCAGAGCCTTCGTGAAAAAGTCTATAATGTTCTCCTACGTGGGCACATATGCCAAGCTGATCTCCCCAGCAGAGAACCTCTCCTTGACATAGTGATAATGCACCTCAATGTGCTTAGTGGGAGCATGGAACATAGGGCTCCTCGCAACTGCCAATGCGCTCTGAATGTCAGTGAAGATGGTGGTGGCAGAAGACTGGCCAACACCCAAATCAGCCATAAGGTGTCTGAGCCACACATGCTCAACACTCGCTATAAAATCTGCCCTATACTCAGCCTCACAACTGGAAGTGGCCACACTAGGCTGCTTCTTGCTCAACCAAGATATACATGAGCTACCAAGCATGAAGCAAAAACCACTGGTGGACACACGAGTGTCATAGCAACCAGCCTAATCTGAGTCTGAAAAAGCATGCAAATCTGGCGGTAGTGACCCCCCTTGGGATAAAACAACCCAAGTAGCCGAGTACCACTCAAGTAGCGAAAGATGCGCTTAACCACCTTCCAATGCGTGGATCTTGGGCAATGCATAAACCTGCTCATCTGTGAGACAGCAAACTGAATATCTGTCAGAGTAATGCATAAGTAAATCAAGCATCCAACATCATGCTAATAGAGAATAGCATCAAATGCATCTCCAACATCATGAAGACTCAATCGTAAACCTGTCTCCATAGGAGTGGCAATAGGCTTACTGTCTTCAAGGCCAAAATGCTACAATAATGTGTCAATATATTTTGTTTGACACAAAGCCATTCCACCATCAACTTGCATAAACTGAATGCCCAAATAGTGATGCAAATGCCCCAAATCAGACATCTCAAATGAGGCATGCAAATCAGCCTTGAGATCAGCAATATGCTTCTCAATAGGACCAGTGAGCAGCATGTCGTCAAACAATGATCAGAAGCACATCATTAACATGCTTAACATATAAGATGCTTTCAGTTGGACTGTTCTCAAAACCATGTGCAACTAGATCGGCATGTATCTTCTCATACCAAGCACGTGGTGCTTGCTTTAAACCATATAATGCATTCTTTAACCTGCACACCTGGTTTTCATGGCCTTTGTGCACAAAGCCATAGGGCTGAAAAACATACACTTCTTTATGCAAGTCACCATTCAAAAATGCTATTTTAATGTCCAACTGATGTACATTCCAACCATGATGGGCTGCAAGTGCACAAATGCTCCGAACATGTAGGTGCAAAGGTCTCATCAAAATCAATGCCTCTTTCATGTGCATCCCTTTGCAACAAGCCTAGCCTTATACCTGTTAATTGTACCATCAGGTTTACACTTCAGCTTGTATACCCACTTAGTGCCAATGGCCTTCTTGCTAGGAGGCAAGTCACATAAAGACCATGTACCATTCTTCATTATAGCATCATATTCAGATTGCATAGCAGCCATCCAATTTTCTGAACTCTGTGCTTCATCAAAAGAAAGAGGCTCATTCTAATCACAGAGACTAGACGCAGCCATATCATAGCAATCTGATGCAAAGGAGGCACTATGATAGCCTGAACGAGTACGATATGACAAAGGTGCATCTAATTTGCTGTCACGCAAAGTCTGCACTAGCCATTTTGGCATAGTTTTTGCCTCCTCAATATCAGCTCTTTCATCAACAAGTGCATCATGTAAACCTGCATCAGAAATGGAAGGATTTGCATCATCATATGAAACCTGCAAAGGCTGAGAAGTTGCCTCATTAGGACAAGCACTAGACTGTCCACCTGTAAAAAGAGGCATCTAAGTATCATACATGTCTTTGGAGCTAACAGATGTCTCATTAGTACATGAAAGCAATGGCTGAATAGCATCTTCCACAAGGACAACATCACGGCTAACCAGAATGCATTTAGTCTGTGGATGATACAGACGATAGCCTTTACTTCCAGAACTATACCCAACCAAAATACATTTTACTGCCTTATCATCCAATTTTTTGCGATGTTGTTCAGGCACTGGTGCATATGCCAAACAACCAAAAACACGCAGATGAGCAACAGATGGCTTGCGGTCATGCCAAGCCTCATATGGAGTGATAGACTGTAGTGCTTTAGTGGGATACCTGTTCAGTACATATGCTGCACACATGACAACCTCAAGCCAGAAACTATGTGGTAAAGCCTGACTCTTGACCATGCACCTCACCATCTCCATGAGTGACCTGTTATTTTGTTCAGCAACTCCATTCTATTAAGGTGTATACGGCACTGTACACTGGTTTTTGATCCCACGTTCAGCCAGAAATGCGTTAAAATCAGAAGACATATATTTCCCCCCTCGATCAGAACGGAGGGTGCCCATTTTACATGCTGACAGATTTTCAACCAAAACCAAAAACTGTTTAAAGCACATGAACACTTCAGACTTTGCTTTGAGTGGATATACCCATGCATGCCTAGAAAAATCATCAATGAAAGTCAAGAAGTAAAGGTAATTTCCAAAAGAGGGTGTCTGCATAGGACCACAGACATCACTATGTATAAGCTGTAGTTTCTGTGTAGCCCGAATTGAACCATCTTTTGGAAAGCAGGAACGCTGCATTTTGCCCAAAATAAAGCCTTCACAAACATGTTTTCCAGGTGCCTCAAGTTTGGGCAAAGATGACACCATTTCAGATTTTTGCAGGCATAGCAAACTAGCAAAATGCAGATGACCAAAGCAAGCATGCCAAAGCTTTGCATCTGACATAGCCTGAGAATCATTTATTGCACATGCCAAATCGTTTTCAGATCTTTCATAGTCTATGAGCTTATACAGCCCACGACATAAAATGCGAGAAGCAATAATAACATCGCCATTTGACAAACCATGAACTGTACACCCGTCATCAACAAATTTCACAACCAAGCCAATCTTGGCTAATGCAGAAACTGATAATAGATTCTTCTTGATCCCTGGCACAAATAAAGCATCTGACAAAGTGAAAGAACTACCATTAGCAGTAGTCAAAATGATCTTACCAGCTCCCATATCAGGATAAGAGGAGTTGTTGGCACATGTAACAGTATTCCCTCTAGGGTCACGCTCGAGTGAAGAGAAGAAACTGCGCTACGAGGTAATATGTTTGGTCGCCCCAATGTCAAAGTCCCAAACATGTGAGTCTACTACAGACATGCACTGCTCATGAGAAGATGGGTGAAAACTGCAAACAATAGTGAATGCCCATTCTTCTTCCTGCACAAGATTAGCAGACTCCGTTTTTGGTGTAGAGGCTTCTGCAACAACCATTCTAGCCTCCTTCTTCTTTGCCTCTTTTGCAGCCAATTTTGGACAGTTCTTTATGATATGATCATTCCCTTTACAATACTTACAAAACAATTTTTGCTTTTCTAATCTTTTCTCATCTTTGTCTTGGTTCTTCGAATGTGCAACATTTGCAGATTTTTGCTTACTAGTAGAAGAACTCCATTTTCCTTTGCCCTTCGGACTAGCCAGGAAATCTTGATCTACAACATGCATAATGGACCTGTTCCGCCTAGACTGATCTTCCTGCAACAGAACAGAGACTAACTCCTCAAATGACAAGGCATTTGGATTGCCTTTCATCATGAACCGAAGAGTAGAAGCAAAACTTTGATATGAATCAGGAAGACCATTCAGAACAGTCTGCACAAGTGAGCTATCTGGTATAACCTCATTAGCGGAAATCAACTGTTCCTTCGAGTCTTTGATCTTTGTTAGGAAACTGTCCATAGAATCATCTTCATTCATGTGCTCACTCTCCAACTCTTTTCGGAGGTAAGCAACATGAGCCTCATTCCTAGCTTGGCACAATGTGGTAAGTGTATCCCAAGCATCCTTAGCTATTCTACAAGAGCAAATATGAGGAATAATGGCACGTTTGATAGAAAAATCTATCAATGCATGTGTCTGGGCATCTTAGCCATCCCAACAAATCTGCTCTATAGTAGGTGCAATAGAAATAGCAACACGAACAAGAATCTACACAATATCATCTTTGACACCATCTCCATCACCTCCAGCACTTGTATTTGTAGTACCTATTGTTATAGGTGTAACAGGACGTCTTTCAACACCCTGCATAATGTTCCAAAATCCTTTTGCAACCAATACATGTCGCATCATATAAGCCCATAATGGGTAGTTAGTACCATCCAACTTATCCTCAACAGCCAACGTAAGGAATACATCACTGCTTTAAGCCTATTGATATATTTAGGTAGTGATGTGTGTGAACACTCTAGGACTGCCGGGGCACTTTTTTCCCTCTTTAGGAGGTGTTTTTCCCCCGGCTTGTATATATGCCTATTGCCCTAATGGGCTACTTATCTTTGTACATTCTCTAGTAATACATTCAGTATTGTGTGTTTGTGCTCCAAGATTCTTATTCTTCCTTGTGTTATTCGCGTGCTTCTGTAGACGTCTATCTCCAACAATTGGTATCAGAGTGGGTCGTCGCTTCATCTAGGGCGCCGTCGACACTCCTCTATTTGCAGTCTCAGCATCACACGAATTTTGGTGAGCATACTCAACGTGTTTCCGAGATCAAAACGGCTTCGCTTTGTCGTGTCGAAATCGTGATCTGAGCTCGTTTCGACCTCCGAACACACTATCGTAGTGCTTGTGCAGGCTATTTCATCTTTTTGTGCCAAAGGTATATACTAGTTTTTGTTCGCCAGTTTATGCATCTCGAAGTCTGCTATAGGTCTAACAGAACTTGTTTGGGTAGTTCTGTTCAACTTTTTTAGACACAGTCAATTTTTTGCATCAAGGTATTTTAGTCACCGGCCATGGCTGAAAGTAGTGATGTATTCCATATGTTGGCTATTGAGGATAAGTTGGATGATACCAACTACCCATTATGGGCTTATATGATGCAATATGTATTGGTTGCAAAAGGATTGTGGAACATTGTGCAGGGTGTTGAAAGACGTCCTGTTACACCTCTGACTACAGGTACTGCAAATACAGGTGCTGAAGCTGATGAAGATGGTGTCAAAGATGATATTCCGCAGATTCTTGTTCATGCTATTGTTTCTGCTACACCTACTACAGAGAAGATTCGCTGGGATGGCAGAGATGCCCAGGCACATGCATTGATAGCTTTGTCTGTCAAACATGCCATTATTCCTCACATTTGCTCTTGCAGAACAACAAAGGATGCTTGGGATACACTTACCACATTGTACCAAGCTAGGAATGAGGCTCGTGTTGCTTAACTTCAACAATAGTTGGAGAGTGAGCACATGAATGAAGGTGATTCTATGGATAGTTTCCTAACGAAGATCAAAGACTTGAAGGAACAATTGATTTCTGCTGATGAGGTTATACCAGATAGCTCACTTGTACAGACTATTCTGAATGGTCTTCCTGATTCATATCAGAGTTTTGCTTCTACTCTTTGTTTGATGATGAAAGGCAATCCGAATGCCTTATCATTTGAGGAGTTAGTCTCTGTTCTATTGCAGGAAGATCAGTCGAGGTAGAACAGGTCCATTATGTGAGTTGCAGATCAAGCTTTCCTAGCTAGTCAGAAGGGCAAAGGAAAATGGAGCTCTTCAACTAGTTAGCAGAAATTTGCTAATTCTGCATATTTGAAGAAGGAAGATAAAGATGAGAAGAAATCAGAAAAGCAGAAATTGTTTTGTAACTACTATAAAGGGAATGATCATATCATAAAGAACTGTCCAAAATTGGTTGCTAAAGAGGCAAAGAAGAAAGAGGCTGGAATGGGTGTTGCAGAGACCTCTACACCAAAAACAGAGTCTGCAAATCTTGTGTAGGAAGAAGAATGGGCGTTTACTACTGTCTGCAGTTTTGACCCATCTTCTCATGAGCAGTGCATGTGTACAGTAGACTCAGATGTTGTATTTTGACATTGGGGCGACCAAATATATTACCTTACAGCGCACTTTCTTCTCTTCACTCGAGCCTGCCCCTACAGGGAATACTGTTACATGCGCCAACAACTCCTCTTGTCCTGTTATGGGAGTTGGTAAGATCATTTTGACTACTGCTGCTGGTAGTTCTTGTTGGAGACCTTTTAATCTCCAAAGAATTGATCTATACTGATCTAAGAACACCTCTATTTCAATTATAGACCAAACTTTGCACAAATGTTACTTTGATTTACCAAATCATTCATGAACAATTCTCTGAGTGAGAATTTTTCTTCTTCAAGAAGTCTGCTTCAAAGATTGACTTCATTACCTGCACATATCTTCAGATTTCTTCAATCTATTTTATAATCAACATCATCAATATCTTCTTCATACACACTTACTTTTGCCTTCCCTTTTCTTTGTATTTCTTTGTCATCTGCATAATCATTTGTTGACCTTGTATACCATGTGCTTTTCTCATCAAATGTAACATCTTTCGTAACAAGAAATTGCTTTGTAGATGGACTCCACAATCTGTAACCCATTTGTCTATCATCATACCCAATAAACACATACCTCTCTGCTTTTGGTTCTAGCTTATGTCTCAATTGTGAAGGAACATAAGCATATGCTAAACATCCAAATACCTTACAATGATCAAGAGTAGGTTTCTTACCCCACCATGCTTCATAAGGAGTTCTTCCCTCCAATACTTTACAAGGTAACCTATTCACAAGGTATGTTGCAGTGTTGATAGCTTCTGCCCATAAGTAATTTGGACAATTCTTTTCCTTCATCATTGCTCTTGCAAACTGTACAAGAGTTCTATTTCTTGTTTCTGCACTCCATTTTGTTGAGGGGAGTACCTGCAAGTTACTTCTCTTTTTATACCTGCATTCCACAAATAATCATGTTCTTACCTCCTCTCCCTTTACCTCTGAAGTTCATCTTTCCTTTTGTAAAGTTAGCTTGACTTGAAGATCCTTCATCATCAATTGACTGCTTTCCTTTGCCATTCTTTTTCTTGTCCTTGGAGTACATAGCTTGACTTGCACTCCTATCATTATCTCCCTTAATGTCGTGCTCAAAAGTTAGCATGTGTCCTAGCAATTGATTAAGATCAGGAGTAAAGTGATCAAGTGACAATTCTATGGACAATATGAAAGGCTTCCACTTCTCATCTCCTCTCAAACCTGTAAGTATTTGCCTTACCAACTTATCCTCTTCAATGTCTTCATCTACTACTCCCAAGCTATATGCAATATCCTTCATCCTTGCCACATAATCAGAAATTGATTGTGAACTCTTCTTCTTAAAGGTTGTAAACTCTACCCATAATGAAGACTTCCTTGACTTGGTTGTGTTTTGGAAATGCTCTTCCAAAGCATTCCACACATCTGTTGCACTTTCCAATCCTCTGATGTGAGGTAAAAGATAATCATTTACAACCATGTAAATGATGCTCCTAGCTTGAGCATCCTTTCTCATCCAGGTCTTCAAATTTGCAAGCTCTTCCCTAGTTGGAATACTAGGATCTACAAACTCAGGCTTTTCTTCTTCTCCTATAATGAATGCCATCAAATCTTTGCTCATGAGGTGTGCCTCCATCCTCATGGACCAAACTGGATAGTTCTCCCTATCTAGCTTATCAATCTGCAAGCTTTCTCCCATCTTTTGATCTTCTGTATCTGCAATTACTATGATTTATGATAATAAAGTGTACCTTTGATATGAAGCTTTGATCTTTATTAATCCTTTGAACTCATGCTTTGTACTTCTGCAGGTTATCTTCAAGAATTTGTCCTTGTCCACCTTCAATTAGAAGGAACTTCAATATCTGCAGCAGTCGAGACTTCCAATGCCTTTACTTCACTTGTATTGCACCTTCAACTCTGATACCACTGTTGGAGACCTTTTAATCTCCAAAGACTTGATCTATACTGATCTAAGAACACCTCTATATCAATTATAGACCAAACTTTACACAAATGTTACTTTGATTTACCAAATCATTCATGAACAATTCTCTAAGTGAGAATTTTTCTTCTTCAAGAAGTTTGCTTCAAAGATTCACTTCATTACCTGCACATATCTTCATATTTCTTCAATCTAATGATATACATATCTCCAAGCTACCTTTGTGCAATAATATCAACCATTAGTCTTTCAAAAGAATCATTAAAACTTCAATTTGATCCTTATATCTCTCAAATGGCGATGTGATTATTGTTTCTGCAATTTTATGTTGTGGGCTCTATAAGCTCATAGACTATGAAAGATCTGTAAATGATTTGGCATGTGCAGTAAATGATTCGCAGGCTATGTGAGATGCAAAGCTTTGGCATGCATGCTTTGGTCATCTGAATTTCGCTAGTTTGCTACGCTTACAGACATCTGAAATGGTGTCCTCGAAAACATGTTTGTGAAGGCTGTATTTTGGGCAAAATGTAGCGTTCATACTTTCCAAAAGATGGTTCAGTTCGGGCTACTTAGAAATTTCAACTTGTACATAGTGATGTATGTGGTCCTATGCAGACACCTTCTTTTGGGAATTATCTTTACTTCGTGACTTTCATCGATGATTTTTCCAGGCATGCATGGGTATATCCATTGAAGGCAAAGTCCGAAGTGTTCATGTGCTTCAAACAGTTTTTGGTTTTGGCTGAAAATCTATCAACATGTAAAATGGGCACCCTATGTTCTGATCAAGGGGGGGAATATATGTCTTCTGATTTTAATGCATTTCTGACTGAATGTGGGATAAAACACGGAAGAACAGGTCTCTCATGGAGATGGTGAGTTGTATGGTCAAGAGTCAGGCTTTACCTCATAGTTTTTGGCTTGAGGCTGTTATGTGTGCGACATATGTACTGAACAAGTGTCCCACTAAAGTGCTATAGTCTATCACTCCATATGAGGCTTGGCATGATTGCAAGCCATCTGTTGCTCATCTGTGTGTTTTTGGTTGTTTGGCATACACATTAGTGCCTGAACAACATCGTAGAAAATTGGATGATCAAGTAGTAAAATGTATTTTTGTTGGGTACAGTTCTAAAAGTAAAGGCTATCGTCTGTATCATCCATAGACTAAACGCATTATGGTTAGCTGTGATGTTGTTTTTGTGGAAGATGCTATTCAGCCATTGCTTTCATGTACTAAGGAGACATTTGTTAGCTCCAAAGACATGTATGATACTTTGATGCCTCTTTTTATAGGTGGACAATCTAGTGCTGGTCCTAATGAAGCAACTTCTTAGCCTTTGCAGGTTTCATGTGATGATGCAGATCATTCCATTTCTGATGCAGACTTACATGATGCACTAGTTGATGAGAGAGCTGATATTGAGCAGGCAAAAACTATGCCAAAATGGCTGGTGCAGACTTTGCGTGACAACAAACTAGATGCACCTCTATCATATCATACTCGTTCAGGCTCTCATAGTGCCTCTTTTGCATCAGATTGCTATGCTATGGCTGCATCTAGTCTCTGTGATGAGAATGAGCGTGTTTCGTTTGATGATGCAAAAAATTCAGAAAATTGGATGGCTGTTATGCAATCTGAATTTGATGCAATAATGAAGAATGGTACTTGGTCTTTATGTGACTTGCCTCCTGGCAAGAAGGCCATTGGCACTAAGTGGGTATACAAGCTGAAGCGTAAACCTGATGGTACAGTTGACAGGTATAAGGCTAGGCTTGTTGCAAAGGGTTATGCACATGAAAAGAGGCATTGATTTTGATGAGACCTTTGCACCTACATGCCGTATGACTATTGTTCGGAGCATTTTGTGCACTTGCAGCCCATCATGGTTGGAATGTAGATCAGTTGGACATTAAAACTACATTTCTGAATGGTGACTTGCATGAAGAAGTGTATGTTTTTTAGCCCCGCGGCTTTGTGCAAAAAGGGCATGAAAACTAGGTGTGCAGGTTAAAGAAGGCATTATATGGTTTAAAGCAACCACCACGTGCTTGGTATGAGAAGATACATGCCTATCTGATTGCACATGGTTTTGAGAACAGTGCAACTGAAAGCACCTTATATGTTAAGCGTGCTAATGATGTGTTTCTGATCATTGTTGTCTATGTTGACGACATGCTGCTCACTAGTCCTATTGAGAAGCATATTGCTGATTTTAAGGTTGATCTGCATGGCTCATTTCATATGTCTGATTTGGGGCATTTGTATCACTATTTGGGCATTCAGTTTATGCAAGTTGATGGTGGAATGGCTTTGTGTCAAACGAAATATATTGACACATTATTGCAGCGTTTTGGCCTTGAAAACTGTAAGCCTATTGCCACTCCTATGGAGACAGGTTTATGAGTGAGTCTTCATGATGTTGGAGATGCATTTGATGATGTTCTCTATCAGCAAGCTGTTGGATGCTTGATTTACTTATGCATTACTCAGCCAGATATTCAGTTTGTTGTCTCACATATGAGCAGATTTATGCATTGCCCAAGAGTCAAGCATTAGCAAGCGGTTAAGCGCATCTTTCGTTACTTGAGTGGTACTCGACTACTTGGGTTGTTTTATCCCAAGGGAGGATCACTATCGCCAGATTTGCATGCTTTTTCTAACTCTGATTGGGTTGGTTGTTATGACACTCGTGTGTCCACTAGTGGCTTTTGCTTCATGCTTGGTAGCTCATGTATATCTTGGTTGAGCAAGAAGCAGCCTACTGTGGCCACTTCCAGTTGTGAGGCTGAGTATAGGGAAGCTTTCACAGCTACTGTTGAGTGTGTGTGGCTCAGATGCCTTATGGTTGATTTGGGTGTTGGTCAAAATTCTGCCACCACTATCTTCATTGACAGTCAGAGCATATTGGTAGTTGCAAGGAACCCTGTGTTCCATGCTCGAACTAAGCACATTCAGGTGCATTATCACTATGTCAGGGAGAGGTTCTCTGTTGGGGAGATCAGCTTGGCATATGTGCCACGCAGGAGAACATTGCAGACCTTTTCACGAAGGCTCTGCCCAGGGAGAAGTTTGAAGCTTTCCGTAAAGCGTTGGGCTTACTTCCTTTTGTGGAGTGACTTCCACATAGCTCGGCACTTCCTTATACATGAGTTCTAGTTACTTGTTCACCGCATCACTCCCAGGGGGGATTTGTTGATATATTTAGGTAGTGATGTGTGTGAATACTCTAGGACCGCCGGGGCACTTTTTTCCCTCTTTAGGAGGTTTTTTTCCCCCGGCTTGTATATACGCCTATTGCCCTAATGGGCTACTTATCTTTGTACATTCTCTAGTAATACATTCAGTATTGTGTGTTTGTGCTCCAAGCTTCTTCTTCTTCCTTGTGCTGTTCACGTGCATCTGCAGACGTTTATCTCCAACACAGCCATGGCTGGTGACTAAAATACCTTGATGCAGAAAATTGACTGTATCTCAAAAAGTTGAACAAAACTGCCGAGATGAGTTCTGCTAAACCTGTAGAGACTTCGAGACGCTTATACTGGTGGACCAAAATAGGTATATACCTTTGGCAGAAGAAGATGAAATAGCCTGCACAAGCACTACGATAGTGCGTTCGGAGGCCAAAATGAGCTCAAATCACGATTTTGACACCACACAACAAAGCTGTTTTGATCTCTCAAACACGCTGAGTATGCTCACCAGATTTTGTGCGAATCTTAGACTGCAAACAGAGGAGTGATGACGGCACCCTAGATGAAGCAACGACCTGCTTTGATGCCAATTGTTGGAGTTAGACGTCTGCGGAAGCACGCGAACAACACAAGGAAGAAGAAGAATCTTGGAGCACAACACACAATATTGAGTGTATTACTAGAGAATCTACACAGATAAGTAGCCCATTAGGGCAATAGGCATATATACAAGCCGGGGGAAAAAAACCTCCTAAAGAGGGAAAAAAGTGCCTTGGCGGTCCTAGTGTGTTCACACACATCACTACCTAAATATATCAACATTTTGGAGTTTTATGCTCATCTCGAACATCTACCTCCATCCCTAGCAAGTCAAGCTCAGGCACATCTTCCTCTTTCTTGGAAACATGCACGTGCTCCAAGACATTGTGAAGTGCGCTCTTTAGATTGGAAATCCTAGTACTCATGGTTGGATGGGATTTATGGGGTGCTCTTCCATGAGTGTATCCCTCCTAGTAGGTGATGATGCTCCTATTTCCAAGCAAGGATATGTTTTTTATTAATTTTGTTTTATTCTCCGATTTGTATTTTTTTTTCAAAGTATACGCTCTATGTATGCCTAAAGTAAATAAGTGGCCGCAGAAAATAAAAAAGTCACAAGCCTTTACTTAAAGTAAAATGATAAAATAATAAATTTTTAGTTTGATTGATACTCTTTAATGCATATGCATAATGAACCCTGGAAATTTCAACAACATAGCATCATAAAATTGAAAATCTAAAACAAATATACTAAGTACTCAATGCAATTTGGTGCTGCTAGACACAATCTAACTACAAATCAACCCAAGGGGATTACACACCCTGATAAATTTCTTTTTCTTTCCTCACTAAACCTACAAGAAAAGTACTTACTTGTACCTGCAAACCACAAATCATGCACCATACAAGACTAGACAATGTCATAACTATGCATATACTAGAGATGCTATGTACATGTGCATGATCTACATGCAGCATGGATAAAAAAAAAGTAGTGGTGCATAATAATTCACCAGATTATCCAAAGGTCCAAGAGTTGATACACAAGTGGGTGGAGGTTTTGAAGATTATCCACACCTTCCTTTTGACTTTCCAAGACTTGCCCGATAGGTATTGTGTTAAGAAGATGCTCAAATGAGGAGAGATATGAAAATGGTCAAACTCAAAGTGCTAAAAAAGAGTGGAATAGAATCCAAAAGATTCCACTCTCAAGAAAGAGATCTTAGAGAGCAATCCACAGCATAAAACATTTTTTGAATTTGGAGGAGATATGCCCAAGTTATGGCTAAAAGAGTGGATGTAGATGGTCTAATTTGATAAGCTCTTGTCTATGGCAACAAGGAAAAAGTTCAAACTTGCATTAGTGTAGACCTCCTCTCAACCACGGACACACACACAATAGGGAGGTTATCCCATATGTGATGGAAGACGAGATATGCACATGCTCATATAGAAGGCAACTTTGTGGATGCTTTCAAATCTCAAGAGAGGAGCATGATGAAATGCTCCCACTCTCCTCTTTCCTCTTTTGTGGGCCGCCTCTATACACCAAATACAGAGTCTGCTAATCTTGTGCAAGAAGAAGAATGGGCGTTTATTATTGTCTGCAGTTTTGACCCATCTTCTCATGAGCAGTGCATGTCTGCAATAGACTCAGATGTTTGGTATTTTGACAGTGGGGCGACCAAACATATTACCTCGCAGCGCAGTTTCTTCTCTTCACTCGAGCCTGCCCCTACAGGGAATACTGTTACATGCGCCAACAACTCCTCTTATCCTCTTATGGGAGTTGGTAATATCATTTTGACTACAGTTGATGGTAGTTCTTTCACTTTATCAGATGCTCTATTTGTGCCAGGGATCAAGAAGAACCTGTTATCTGTTTTTGCATTAGCCAAGATTGGCTTGGTTTTGAAATTTGTTGATGACAGGTGTACAGTTCATGATCTGTCAAATGGAGATGTGATTATTGCTTATGGAATTTTATGTCGTGGGTTGTATAAGCTCATAGACTATGAAAGATCTGTAAATGATTTGGCATGTGTAGTAAATGATTCTCAGGCTATGTCAGATGCAAAGCTTTGGCATGCACGCTTTGGTCATGTGAATTTTGCTAGTTTGATACGCCTGTAGAAATCTAAAATGGTGTCCTCTTTGCCCAAACTTGAGGCACCTAGAAAACATGTTTGTGAAGGCTGTATTCTCGGCAAAATGCAGCGTTACTCCTTTCCAAAAGATTCTTCAGTTCGGGCTACACACCAATTGCAGCTTGTACATAGTGATGTCTATGCAGACACCCTCTTTTGGAAATTACCTTTACTTCGTGACTTTCATTGATGATTTTCCAGGCATGCATGGGTATATCCACTCAAAGCAAAGTCCAAAGTGTTCATGTTCTTTAAACAGTTTTTGGTTTTGGCTGAAAATCTATCAGCATGTAAAATGGGCACCCTCCGTTCTGATCGAGGGGGGGAAGATATGTCTTCTGATTTTAATGCATTTTTGGCTAAACGTGGGATAAAACACTAGTGTACAATTCGGTATACACCTCAACAGAATGGAGTTGCTGAACGAATGAACAGGTCACTCATGGAGATGGTGAGGTGCATGGTTAAGAGTCAGGCTTTACCACATAGTTTCTAGCTTGAGGTTGTCATGTGTGCAACATATGTACTGAACAGGTGTCCCACTAAAGCACTCCAGTCTATCACTCCATATGAGGCTTGGCATGACCGCAAGCCATCTGTTGCTCATGTGCGTGTTTTTGGTTGTTTGGCATATGCACTAGTGCCTGAACAACATGGCAGAAAATTGGATGATAAGGCAGTAAAATGTATTTTTGTTGGGTACAGTTCTGAAAGTAAAGGCTATCGTCTATATCATGTACAGACTAAACGCATTCTGGTTAGCCGTGATGTTGTCTTTGTGGAAGATGCTATTTAGCCATTTCTTTCATGTACTAAGGAGACATATGTTAGCTCCAAAGACATGTATGATACTTTGATGCCTCTTTTTATAGGTGGACAGTCTACTGCTGGTCCTAATGAGGCAACTTCTCAGCCTTTGCAGGTTTCATATGATGATGTAGATCATTCCATTTTTTATGCAGATTTACATGATGCACTTGTTGCTGAGAGAGCTGATATTGAGCAGGCAAAAACTATGCCAAAATGGCTGGTGCAGACTTTGCGTGACAGCAAATTAGATGCACCTTTGTCATATCGTACTCATTCAGGATCTCATAGTGCCTCCTTTGCATCAGATTGTTATGTTATGGCTGCGTCTAGTCTCTGTGATGAGAATGAGCCCGTTTCTTTTGATGAAGCACAGAATTCAGAAATTGGATGGCTTCTATGCAAATTGAATATGATGCTATAATGAAGAATGGTACATGGTCTTTATGTGACTTGCCTCCTGGCAAGAAGGCCATTGGCACTAAGTGGGTATACAAGCTAAAGCGTAAACCTAATGGTACAGTTGACAGGTATAAGGCTAAGCTTGTTGCAAAGGGTTATGCGCAGGAAAGAGGCATTGATTTTGATGAGACCTTTGCACCTACATGCCATATGACTACTGTTCGGAGCATTTGTTCACTTGTAGCCCATCATGGTTGGAATGTACATCAGTTGGACATTAAAACAACATTTTTGAATGGTGACTTGCATGAAGAAGTGTATGTTTTTCAGCTCCGTGGCTTTGTGCAGAAAGGGCATGAAAACCAGGTGTGCAGGTTAAAGAAGGCATTATATGGTTTAAAGCAAGCACCACGTGCTTGGTATGAGAAGATACATGCCTATCTGGTTGCACATGGTTTTGAAAACAGTCCAATTGAAAGCACCTTATTTGTTAAGCGTGCTAATGATGTGCTTCAGATCATTGTTGTCTATGTTGACGAGATGCTGCTCAGTGGTCCTATTGAGAAGCATATTGCTCATTTCAAGGCTGATTTGCATGCCTCATTTGAGATGTCTGATTTGGGGCATTTGCATCACTATTTGGGCATTCAATTTATGTAAGTTGATGGTAGAATGGCTTTGTGTCAATCGAAATATATTGACACATTATTGCAGTGTTTTGGCCTTGAAGACTATAAGCCTATTGCTACTCCTATGGAGACAGGTTTACGATTGAGTTTTCATGATGCTGGAGATGCATTTGATGTTGTTCTCTATCAGCAGGCTGTTGGGTGCTTGATTTACTTATGCATTACTTGGCCAGATATTCAGTTTGCTGTCTCATAGATGACCAGGTTTATGCATTGCCCAGGAGTCAAGCATTAGCAGGAGGTTAAGCGCATCTTTCGCTACTTGAGTGGTACTCGGCTACTTGGGGTATTTTATTCCAGGGAGGGATCACTACCGCCAGATTTACATGCTTTTTCTGACTCTGATTGGGCTGGTTGCTATGACACTAATGTGTCCACCAGTGGTTTTTGCTTCATGCTTGGTAGCTCATGTATATCTTGGTTGAGCAAGAAGCAGCCTACTGTGGTCACTTCTAGTTGTGAGGCTGAGTATAGGGCAGCTTTCACAGTGACTGTTGAGTGTGTGTGGCTTAGACGCCTTATGGCTGATTTGGGTGTTGGTCGGTCTTCTACCACCACCATCTTCACTAACAGTCAGAGCGCATTGGCAGTTGCGAGGAACCCTGTGTTCCATGCTCGCACTAAGCACATTGAGGTGCATTATCACTATGTCAGGGAGAGGTTCTCTGCTGGGGAGATCAGCTTGGCATATGTGCCCACGAAGGAGAACATTGCAGACCTTTTCATGAAGGCTTTGCCTAGGGAGAAGTTTGAAGCTTTCCGCAAAGCTTTGGGCTTACTTCCTTTTGTGGAGTAATTTCCACATAGGTTGGCACTTCCTTATACATGAGTGCCAGCTACTTGTTCAACACATCACTCCCAGGGGGGATTTGTTGATATATTTAGGTAGTGATGTGTGTGAACACTCTAGGACCGCTGGGGCACTTTTTTCCCTCTTTAGGAGGTTTTTTTCCCCCGGCTTGTATATACGCCTATTGCCTTAATGGGCTACGGATCTTAATACATTCTCTAGTAATACATTCAATATTATGTGTTGTGCTCCAAGCTTCTTCTTCTTCCTTGTGTTGTTCACGTGCTTCCACAGACGTCTATCTCCAACATAGAGCATTGAAAAAGGTAAAGATAAAAAATAGGTTACAATGCCTAGGTTGGAAGACCTATTTGATCAGTTAAATTGAGCTAGGTACTTAACCAGGCTTGACCTTTTGTGAGGATATCATCAAATTGGAATTAGGGTAGAGGATGTTCTAAAAGTACTTCTATGACTAAATATGGGCTCTATGCATTTTGGGTGATTCCTTTTGGTCTCACTAATTCTCCTACCACTTCCATGCAGCTCATGAATAGTGTTTTATGGCCATATCTAGGGAAATTTCTAGTAGATTTTTGGATGATATTCTAATCTATGGTAGGCCAAAACACAAAAACTTGAGGAAAATATTCCAAGTGTTACAGGAAAACTCACTCTTTGCTAAGGAATTAATGTGTGAATTTTTCAAAATAGAGGTTAGATACCTTGGGCATATAGTATCCCAAGATGGAATCTAGATGGATCTGATAAAGTACAAGCTATCATGGAATGACCATATTCCAAGAACTTGGAAGAACTTCAAATCTTCCTTGGTCAGATTTCTATTGTAGATCCATCAAGAATTATGAGAAAATTGATGTCTCAATGATGGAACCACTTAAAGGAAAAGGGAAAACCTTTCATTGGGGAGATGAGTAGAAGCAAAGTATGGAAAAGTTGAAGGTAGTGATTGCTACTACTCCACTTTTAGATATACCTAATCTCAATCAACCCTTTTTTGTTGAGAATGGCATGATTTATTTTTCTATAGGAGTGGTTTTAGTTTCGAATGGTCAACCTGTGGCTTTTGAGAGAAAAAGCTAGAACCAACTCAAAAGAATTACTCCATCTATAAGAAGCAGTTGTATGAAATCAACCATGCTTTGAAGAAGTGGTTCCATTATTTATATGGTGCCAAGGTTCCGATAGTCTTTGATCAAGAGAGCATTAAGTGGCTCTCTAATCAAACAAAACATTCAAGAGTTTGATCATGAGCTTAATTATAAGAAGGGAAACTATAATATGGTGGTTGTCTAGATTAGTCACATGCCTATGCTCAATGGATTGAGTTTTACTTAGATCACTAGTGAGATACTTGAATCCATCACAGGGAAATGTAGGCTTGATCTTGCATATACCAATATTTGGGAAGCCATAGAGAAAGGGGATCTTGATACATGGGTTTCCTATGAAAATGGAGTAGCAAGAGGTACTCAAGAAGGATTCAAGTGGAAGAATTATAATATCCATATGGATATCTAATGTACAAAGATAAGGTGAGTGTCCCTATAGATTTTGAGATGAGATGGCATATATTACATGAGTTTTATGACACACTTGTGTCAACAAGCCTTATGATATTGTTCAGAGGAAATTTGATTGGTGTGGACTTCATAAGGACATCCTAGAGTATGTTCTTAAATGCAAAAAAATCCACATCAATAAAGGTGAGAGATTGACGACAGGAATTCTACTCCACCTACTGAATATTGATAGGATGTGCGAGAGTATCTCCATGGACTTTATACTAGGATTACCTAAGACTTAGAGAGGGCACAACTTAGTCTACGTAATTTTGGATAGGTTAATAAAAATGGATAGGTTCATTTTGACATGTAGTACACTAAAGAGACCTAAGTTGTATATGTTATTTATTGGGAACCTATACTGATTATATGGTCTTCCATTAGACATTGTTTTAGATTGGGATAAGAAGTTTACTAGACACTTTTAGAGAGCAGTCTTCAAGAGTTGGATATTATACTTAGCATGATCATGTTTGACCATCCACAAATGGATGGGCAAACAAAAAGTGTTGACCAAAGCCTAGAAGATATGCTTTGAGCATATGTAGATGAGAGGCAAACTAATTGGGAAGAGTAATTACCTCTAGGAGAGCTTGTATATAATAGTGCCAAGAACTCTTCCATTGGGCATAGTCCATTTATGCTTATGTATGGGTTTCAACCAAGAGATCAGTATGCAATAGGATTGCAACATGAGACAGTCCAATCAGCAAAGGAATCCTTGGAAGATAAGAGATCAGCAATATGCTAAGGCTTGTTATGGATAATAATAGGAGAGCTCAAGACTGGGCTAGGGCCTAGGCTGACCCTCAAAGGAGAGAAATCAACTATGAGGTATGAGGGCAAGTCTATCTTAGAGTTCCCTCTAGGTTTGAGACCATGAAGTTAGGACCTTGTCTAAAACTATCTCTTAGGTAATGTGAACCATTCCCAATACTAAAGAGAATTGGAAAGGTGGCTTTATCAAATACAAATTCTAAAGAATAGACATATACATCTAGTGTTTTATGAGTTGGAGAAGAGGCTGGGTGATTCTGAAAAGATCATCCCAAATAGTGAGGGAATAGAGCCTATTTCTATTCAATGAATTCCATAGGAGCCTCAAAGCATACTACGCACTCGAGAGAAATGAACCAAAAGTCACTATATAAAGAGTGCTTAGTAAAGTGGAAATATAGTTCCAAGATAGTGCTACAAGGGAGCAGGTTAGCACCCTTCAAAGATGGTTTCTGTTGGGGAATTCTTTACTTAAACGTTCCTTGAGTGTTTGTAGGAGACAAATGGGGAAGAAGAAGAAAGACAATCACACTAGAAGCCTCTGTGTCTTGATTAATAATAAAGAATACAATAGCTTCGTCCAATGAGAAAAACATTTTCTCTATGCAAGCAATTAAGTCAAAGAAGCACACACAAGTATACAAAATATCACAATTACTTGTGCAGTCAACCTCCTATGTGCTGATCCTCCACCTTTTCTAGTAGCTTGCCCTTGTGCACTCCTTGCACTTAAGCTTCCAATGAGGTTGAAGAATGGGTCACTTCTCTATCCATGTGCAGCAAATCCTTGACAATACTTTGTCACACCTTAGTTGCTATGTTGGTTTCTCTTTGTGTCCTCTCTTTGCATACCTTGTCATCTTCTTTGCACCTCTCTCTCTCTCTCTCTGTTTGCACACTTGCTTCTCTACACACACACACACTGTTCAAGTGTGTGTCTTGCTCTCTTAGTGTAGAGTATGCCCTTGCTCCTTGCTTATACTTCTCTGCTTATTTGCTTCTCCATATGCTCATGTCCCTAGAGTATCTCCAAGAATGCTCCTTTATGGTGTGTTGATTCCTTTTACATATGTCGCTTCACCTACTTTTTTATCTTGGTGCTCACTTTTATGTCCCAAGAACCTCTTCATGTAACGACCAACAACTCCCTATTTTGTCATGTGGTGACTTTATAGAAAAGAAAAATGTAAATGGGGACCACATATAAACACGTGTACCATCTTCACTTCTTATCTTTTCCACTTTTGACCTTTATTTCTACAAAATTTGCACATAAGGAAAGGTCCACCTAGAACTTCCATAACACTTTAAAAGCCTTAAGAACCCTTCAAAAAGACCTTTTTGCAGCTTGCATTCAACTTCCTTGCAAGACCATTGTGAACAACTAGTTGTGCGCTACCTGCACACCCATGTCCTTGTCCATCTCCACCACCTGTGCACCATTTTGCCAAGTAACCAGTTTGACCAGCTCAACAATTGCCCACCACCTAATGGGCTCTTCGTCTCAGAGAGCGAAAGCCAAAACATGAGCAATGATGCACCCCTGAACACCATAGTGAGTAACACCTTCAAAATAACATATGAATAATACAACAAGAGAAGGAAAGAAACAGTCGCAAGGAAACAAAAAAAATGGACACTAGATAAGTGAAAATGGAGAGAGAGAGAGAGAGAGAGGAAGAGAGGGAGAGAGATAGAGGGAGGAAGGGGAGAGAGAGAGAGAGAGAGAGAGAGAGAGAGAGGGGGGGAGGGAGAGAGATAGAGGGAGGGAGGGAGGGGAAGGGAGGGAGAGAGGGAGAGAGAGAGAGAGAGAGAGAGAGAGAGAGAGAGAGAGAGAGAGAGAGAGAGAGAGAGAGAGAGAGAGAGAGGAGAGGGAAGGAGAGGGGGAGGGAGGAGAGAGAGAGAGAGAGAGAGAGAGAGAGAGAGAGAGAGAGAGAGAGAGAGAGAGAGAGAGAGAGAGAGAGAGAGAGTGAGAGAGAGAGAGAGGAGAGATAGAGAGAGAGAGAGGAGGGAGGGGGAGGAAGGGGGAGGGGGAGGGAGGGAGAGAGAGAGAGAGAGAGAGAGAGAGAGAGAGAGAGAGAGAGAGAGAGAGAGAGAGAGACATACACATGTACACACATGCATACATACACACATGCATATATGCACATGCATACATATACATACACATATACACACATGCATGCACATACATATGCATGCATACATACACACATATACACACATGCATGCATATATACACACATGCATACATACACACACACATACATACACACATGCATACATACATACATACACACACATACATACACACACGTATACACACGTGCATACATACAGACACACATTTACACACATGCATACATACACACACACACATACATACACACACATATACACACATGCATACATACACACACATATATACTGACACATATACACACATGCATACATACAAACATGTATATATACACACACACATACACACATGCATCCATACACACACACATATACACACATATAGGCACAGATACACACATACACATACATATGCATACATACATACACACATATACACACATGCATGCATGCATACACACACATGTACACACATGCATACATACACACACACATATACACACATGCATGCACATACATATGCATACATACATACACACATATACACACATGCATGCATACATACACACACATGTACACACATGCATACATACACACACATACACACACATACACACACATGCATACACATACATATGCATAAATACATACACACATATATACACATGAATACATACACACACACATGTACACATGAATACATACACACACATATACACACATGCATACACATACACATACACACACATGCATACACATACACATGTACACACATATATACATACACACACATATACACTCACACACATAGATACACACACATATACACACACACACATAGATACACACACATATATACACATGAATACATACACACACATATATACACATGAATACATACACACACATATACACACATGCATACACATACACATGTACACACATGCATACATACACACACACATATATACACATGCATACATACACACACACATACACACACATGCATACACATACATATGCATAAATACATACACACATATACACACATGCATACATACACACACACATGTACACACATGCATACACACACATATACAGACATGCATACATACACACACATATACACTCACACACATAGATACACACACATAGATACACACACATATACACACATGCATACATACACACACACACATTTACACACATGCATACATGCACACACATAAACACACATGCATACATACACACACATATACACACATGCATATATACACACACACATATACACACACATATACACACATGCATACATACACACATGCATACATACACACACACATATACACATGCATATAGATACATATGCATACATACACACATATATAATGAAATATATAATAAATAGGGATTTAAGGTTTTTTAATTCAATTAAATATATATAACAAAAAGAAGATAAAAACTTAGAATCTATAATTAAATATATATAAAAATAGGATTTCAGTATAGATAAATAAATAGAAATAGCTAGTGATTTGATTAAAAACATAATTAAATATATAAAAATAGGATTTTAGGGTTTTTTATCAAATGAAATATATAAAAATAGGATTAGTGTTTTTAGGCTTTTTACACATGCATACACATATACACATACACATATATATATACACATATACACATACACATATATATACACATGCATACACACATATACATGTTTTAGGTCTAGGTCTTTACGATTAGGGTTTTAGGGTTTTTACACATGCATAACATATGTACACATATACACATATAATATATATACATATATAAATGTATATACACATGCATACACACATATACATATTTTAGGTCTAGGTTTTTAGGATTAGGGTTTTAGGGTTTTTACATACATATAATTCAATTAAATTTATATAAGGAAAAAATTAAGAAAACAATTAGAATATATATATATATATATATATATATATATATATATATATATATATATATATATATATATATATATATATATATATATATATATATATATATATATATATATATATATATATATATATATATATATATAATAAGATAATTATGTAGATAAATAAATATGAAAAAAGCTAGTGTTTTAAATAAATTAATTAAACATGTATTATTAAATATATAAAACTAGGATTTTAAGATTTTTTAATCAAATTAAATATATATAATTAATTATATAAAAATATAGTTTTAGATTAATAATAACATATAAAAACATATATTTATAAAAATTAGGAAACAATACAATATATAATCAAATATATATTAAAAATAGGATCAGGGTTTTTAAGCTGTTTACACATGCATACACACATATACACATATACACATATACACATATACACATATACACATATACACATATATAATACATACATAAATTCTGTACATGCATAACATATATGTACATATATATATAGCATTTGGGTTTTAGGGTATTTAGGCTTTTTTATGATATATAGAAAATAGAGCTTTAGGATTTTTAATATATATAAAAAATAGGATTTTAGGATTTTAACATATTACAAACACACATGCATATACATGTTGGGTGTGTGTAGAAGTGCGAGAGACACACGAGAAGCACACACAAAGAGGACAAACGCAGCAAGACACACGGCGAAGATGATGGCTCGAATAGCTCTCTCTATTGACGATAAACCTGAACTGAAGTAAGAGCTGAATGATATCCCTAAGTACAAAGTACCACCACATATGAGAGTATCAAGTATGTGGTAACATGGGGAAAAAAGCTCTAGCCAGCACTAGAGTAAAAAGTGCCCATGTATAGAGAAAAGGTTCACATCAAAGCTACTCGAGGAACACATAAGTGTAACAATACATACACACATAGGATTAGGGTTTTAGAGTTTTTAGGATTTTTATGATATATAGAAAATAGGTCTTTGGGATTTTTAATATATATATATAAAATAGGACTTTAGGATTTTAACATATTACAAACACATGTGCATATACATACACACTCACATACACATACACACACATTCACATACATATACACACACTCTCACATACATACATAATTAAATATATAAAAAATAGGTCTTTAGCATATACATAAATAATATATATATAAATAGCTCTTTAGTATAGATAAATACACACATGCATACACACATAATATATGTACACATACACACATACACACATACACACACACACACATATATATATATATATATATATATATATATATATATATATATATATATATATATATATATATATATATATATATATATATATATATATATATATGTGTGTGTGTGTATATGTATATATATATATATATATATATATATATATAGGATTTTAGGGATTTTTATAAAATTAAATATATGAAAACAAGATTAGGGTTTTTAGGTTGTTCATACATGCATACATATTAAATCTATGTAAAAAAATAGGAGTTTAGTATAGATAAATAAATATGAGAATAGCTAGTGTTTCAATTAAACAAATATATATATATATCTATATATATATATATATATATATATATATATATATATATATATATATATATTTATCAAATTAAATATATAAAAATAGGACTAGGGTTTTACTTTATTTTAGGTCTTTAGTATAAATATATATATATATATATATATACACACACATAAACCTAAATATATATATAATTGAATATATACAATCAAATATATAAAAATAGGGATTTATATTTTTTTTAACTAAATTAAATTTATAGAATTAAATGTATAAATTGAATAATTAAATATATATAAACTACGGGCGGTGCTACTCCTGCCAGAGGTATGTCTCCTAGCTTTATGTCTCTACCATGACCATCTTTTCAGCCATCCCCTAGTGGCTCTAATAGTATACGTGTGCGTTCAACACCTCAACTTGATATAGCTGTTGGCGTGTCGTGTAGGTCGAGGTCACGCTCTAGAGCGGGAGGTTCTAGGAATTGCTCTACAAGTAGCTTTGGAGGAGGCGGCTATTGTGGAGGTAGTGTGATGGACGTTGTTACACCCACTTCTACTCCTAGAGCGAGTACCTAAGATGTAGGTATGCCATGTGGTACACCACGTGGAACACCACATACACCTTGGAGTGCTCATGACCATGATGACTCCAAGTTGTATAGTATCCATGATGGAGCTCCGGTATTGGATGAGGTTGAAAAGGCCATGCGCCAATGTATGTGACAGCTTTGCTCCATACAGTTTGGACACTCTGTCATGTTGAAATGAACTGAACAAGATAAAGATCGTAAAAATTATATCACAAAGATGATCTACCAAGAGTTCCAACGAGCACATG